>SRPW01000004.1:0-113844 GCA_018360225.1 Claviceps pusilla | reverse complement strand
ATAGTTAGTTAAAGGTAGTAATAAAATAATATTACTATAAAAATAAAAATAAGGGTATATTTATAATAAAAGTAATAAATAAAGAAAAAAAAAAGAAAAGAAAAGGTTAAAAATAAGGGAAAATAAGTATAGATATTTCTTTCTTTTTATTATATAATTAATAATTAACTAATAATTAATTTAATAGTAACTAGCTATTCATTAATATAACTAATAATATAAAAGTATAAAAGCTAAAAAAAGATTTTTAATAAAAAATAGTAGCTTAAAGGAATTAGCTAGAAATTAATATAAAAAATAAACTAAAGGCTTAAGGTAACTTATTATAATATATAAACTACTTTTAAGGGTATTTTATAGTATTACTATACCTTTACTAACCTAGTTTACTTTTTATTTTATATTATATATTCTTTTATAATATTAATTAAGTTTAGCTAGTAATATACTACTTTTTATAGTTAAAACTAGTATAAAGCTACTATAGCTTTACTATAAAACCTAAATAAAGGTAGTATATAGGTTTTCCCCCCTATACTAGGGTTTTTTCTATATAGTCTAAGTAGCAGTGGTACTAAAATTAGGCTAATAGCCTAACTAAAGTATTAATAATAATAATATACTTTAATATATATATTTATTATAGCGTTTAATTAAATATACTTAAAAAAATAATTTATAACAATCATAAGAAATTAAAAAGTATTTAAGAAGTTAATTATAAAATTTATTAATATTTAGAACTAAAATTTATTTAGTATTAAAATAAGCTATAAAAGGCTTTAATATAAGTACTAGCTTTTATTAGCTTTATACTAATAATAATTATATATATATTATATAGTATTTATTAATATACTTTTTTAATAATAATTATAATAAAAGGCTTAGAAAATTATATTTTTTTTAAATAATTTATTAAAAGTAAGCTATTATTATTATTATTACTCTAGTTAGGCTTGTGAGCCTAATACTAGTACTACCGCTACTTAAACTATATAGGAAAAACCCTAGTATAGGGAGAAAAACCTATATATAACCTTTTTTTATATTCTATAGTAAAGCTATAGTAGCTTTATACTAGTTTTAATTATAAAAAGTAATATATTACTAGCTAAACTTAACTAATATTATAAAAGAGTATATAGTATAAAATAGAAATTAAACTAAGTTAGTAAAGGTATAGTAATAATATAAATTACCCCTAGGGGTAGTTTATAAGTTATAGTAAGTTACTTTAATTACTTAGCTTATCTTTTATACTAATCCTTAGCTAATTCCCTTAAGTTACTACCTCTTTACCTAAAACCTTTCTTTAGCTTTTATACTTTTATAATACTAGCTATACTAACTAGTAGCTAGCTATTATTAAACTAATTATTAGCTATTTATTAGTTATATAATAAAAAAAAAAGAAATATTATATTTACTTTTTTCTCTTTATTTTTAAGCTTTTTTCTTCTTTCTTTCTTTTTTATTTATTACTTTTATTATAAGTATACCTTTATTTCTTTTTTTATAGTAATACTACTCTATTACTACTTTAAACTAATTATAGTGTTATTAAAAATACTACTTACTTTTATAATAAAATTAATTATTATATTTAAAGTAAATATTAGTCTCTTTTTAATATACTACTACTACTAATCCTTATATAACTAGGCTAATTATAAGCCTAGCCCTATAAAGCTTACTTAATATAAGCTAAAAACATTAAAAATTAATGCTATAGCACTAAAGGTTAATGCCCCCTTTTAACTTATACTACTTTTATTATTAATTTAAGTAGGTATTAATAGTATATACTTTAAGTATATAAAATTAAAAAAGACTTATTTAGGTATAAGTATTATATTTATTATTTATATTAATAGCTAAGTAATAGCTAATTAGTTTTATAGCTAAGTCTAAATATTATATTATATTAAAAAGCTATTAAATAAGTTATAAATATATAAAACCTTTATACCTTTAGGGAGTTTATTAATATAAGTATAAGGTAGCTAAAATATAGTATTATTATAATACTAATATAATATTAATATATAGCTAAGCTATAAAGTATAATACTACTTAAAAAAAGGTAGTTTAACTTATAAAGTAAGTAGGCTTATTTATTAATATAATAATATAGGTTAGTTATAGTATTATAATAGCTTTAGCCTTAACCTTAATTAAAGGTAAGCTATTACTATAAACTTACTATATTATTAATATACTAAAGAAACTAAATAATATTTTATAAAATAAGCTTACTATAGTTATTACTTAAAGCTATATAAAAAAGGTAGTAAAAAGAAAGGAGAAAGTAAAGGAAAAAAAAAGGGGGGTAAAGAAGAAAAAAGGGAAGCTAAAGGCTAAGGGGGTATAAGCCTAGGGCTAGTATAAGTATACTAAGCTTATTTTTTATTTTCTTAACTATTATATTTATTTTTTTTTAAAAATAAATTATATATTTTAATAATTTATACTAGCTATAATATTTATATAGTTTACTACTGCCTTTATACTTATATTATACTAAGTACTATATAATATTATATTTTTAATATCCTTAGCTTATTAATTTTATAAGCTTTTTATAAGCTAAAACTAAGGAATATACCTTATTAATATAAGCTACTTAGTAAGTATAGTTACTAGCTTATTATTCTTTAAAGCCTTTTTAACTTTATATTAGTTTTATATTAAATATATACCTATATTAATAAAGTAAAGATAATTAAAATTTTTATAAAATAGTAAAATATAATAATAATCTTTATTATTAGCTTAATAGCTATATATTAATAATTCTACCTTAAAAATATATTAGCTAAAGAGAAAGGTATTAAGTTTAATTTATTTTATATATATTTATATAAGTACTATAGATTTATACTTAATTAGGCCTAAGTAAAGGTAAATTACTTTAGTAGTAGAAATAAAGCTAAAGTTAAGCTTTACTACTATATAGTTAATATTAATTTAGTATACCTATATAGTAGCCTACTTTTAATACTAATAGTTTTTTTATTTTAAAGTAAGCGCTTTAATTAAAAAAAGCTTTAATAAATAATTATAAAGTTAGTTTAGAAATAGTATATAGTTTAGATAGTTATTTAAGTATAGTAGGTAGCTATACCCTTAGTGTATTAGTTTATATTTAAGTTAAGCTATTATTATAATATAAGTACTATAAATATACTTAGCTATTTTATTAGCTTTTATTTATTAGTAAAAGTAAAGTAAATATTAATTAAAATAAAGGTTAATTAAAGCTATAGCTACTTTAGTTTTAATTAGAGTATATAATATAGCCTTAAATATATTAATTACTATTCTTAAGCACTTAGTTTATTTAAAAATAAATACTTTAGCTATACCTTTTACTTTACTACTAACCTTAGTAAAGGTATAGTATAATTCTATACTATATATAATTATACTCTAAATAACCTATATATATAAAAGTTATATATTATATAATAAGCATCCCTAGGTTAAAGCTACTAGTAATATAAGTATAAGCTACTATTATACTAATTTTAACTTAACCTAACTTTAGTATACTTTTTAGTAAAGCTTATAATAAACCTATACTTTAAAAAAGTAAGTAAATTAAACTAGTTATATTATATTAGTATTAAATTAGACTAATAATATAATTATAATATATAATTTAGTAAAGTATATAAGTTTACTTTTCTTTAAATTAAACTTAAAACCTAATTCTTAGAATTATTTTTAATAAATTACTTAAGTAGCCTTAAGGTAAACCTATATCTCCTTTACTATATATTTATATATAAGTAAATTTATATTATTAAAAAAGCTTATAATAAGTATAAAATATATTACTAAAAGCTTAATATATAAAAAAATAATATAAAGTAAAAAGAGAATAAGAGAGATTAAAGACCTTTATAGTATACCTATAGTTATAAGTAAAGGGCTTATAGATTTACTATTAAAATAAAGGTTAATAATATATTTAGTAATAAAGAAGTAGGTTTATACTATTATTTATATAAAGATTCTAATAGCTATAAAAGTATAAGTTAGTTTTTTATAATAAATAGTATTAAAGGCTACTAATATATTTAGTTAAAATAGTAATATAATATTATTATAGTACTATACTATATATATTAATTTAACTAAAACACTTAATATAACTTCTATTAATCTATTTACTTTATTACTTACTTTTAGGTTAGGTAATATATTACTTAATTTAGCTATAAAGGTAAGCTAACTTATTACTACTACCTTTATTACTTTACTAATAATACTAAAAAGTAAGATAAAGTACTAAGCTTTTACTCTTTATTACTCTATTAAGGTCTTACTTAACTTATAAAGAATAATAACTTTTACTTATTAAAATAAAGCTAGGTAATAGCTAATATAATAGTATATATTAAATAGGTAGGTAAGGGTTCTAGCTAATAGCTTACTATATACTTTAAAGTAACTAACTAAAAGTTTATTTAATTTTAATGCCTTTTAGCTAGCTAAGCTTTTAATAATACTATAAATTTTATTAGTATTAAAGTAATCTTTTAATAAAAATATTATAATATTAAAGTAGTTATTAAAATCCTTTAATATATTATTAAGTTAAGCTTAAAAAGAAGGAAAAAAATAGTTAGCTAATATAGCTACTTTCTTTTAATATAACTTAGTAGTTATAATATCTATACTCTTACTTTAAATAAAAATAAGAATTTATTACTATTTTAATAGTAATTTACTATAAAGCTATACTTAGTATTTAAGTTTTTATAAGCTTTCTTTATAAATAGTAGCTACTTTAATAATAAAGCACTAAGCACTATACCTTTTATTATTAATAGTTTAGTACTATATTTAAGCTATATTAGTAATAAGTTACTAGTTCTTTTTAGTATAGAATATTTACTATTATTATAATACTTTTTTAATATCTTAAGTAGCTTCTTTAGTATAGTAGTTTTACTATAAATTTAGCTTAAAACTACCTTAAAGTTCTTTTAAAACTATTAAATTTATAATAAATTAAAGCTTAGCTATTATTTATTCTATATAGCTATTAATTTTTATAGATATTTAAAATAAAGGTTTAGTAAGGTTATAGTAAAACTATATTACTACCTTAGCTATTATAAGGTTATTTTCTATATATAGCTATTTAAAATAAAGTAAGTAGTTATTATATAGCCTTAGGCTAGTGCTAATATAAATAAGCTATAGAATATAATTAAATCTAATAAGGTTTAGTCCCCTTATAAATTTAGCTTCTATATTATAAGTAACCTAAGTATAGTTAATAGTACTATCCCTTTTACCTTATATTCTTTAAATTACTTTACTCTATAGTATTATAAGTCTAAGCTATTATTATATTATTAGTATAAAAAGTATATTACTCTTTATTAAGGTTTAGCTATAATAGTTTTAAAGTAAGTAGTATTAGTTAAAGTCTCTTATAAAAACATTATAGTTTAAAAATAAAGCTATAATAAAGTTAATAAAGGGTAATATTTAATTAAGTTTATAAGTTAAGGAATATATTAAGTAAATATAGTATTCTATTAATATTATTAAGTATTAATCCTTATTTATATATATTAACTATACCTTAGGCCTATACTAGTAGTTTTTATAAATTATAGTATAACTACCCTAAGTAATAAGTTAAAAGTAGCTAAGGCTAGAGTTAAGTAATTTACTATTTATAGTTCCTAGCTTTTATATTATTATTATATTAGCTTTAAGTTAGAACTCTAGTGCTAAATATATAAGGTAGGTTTTCTTTTATATATTTTAATATATAATCTTTATTATATACTTTATATAATATATTAAGTTAGGCTTAGCTTATTTAATACTATAGTAGCTATAAATTATTAATTTAAAAAGGCCTTTATAGCTACTTATAAGTATTATATTAATTTTAGTTTAATATTAAGAAAGTAGGTATATAATTTACTAACTTACTTTTATAGTAAAGCCTTTTATAATAATAAATTACTTATATCTCTTCTTTAACTATAGCTAAATACCTTTACTTAACTATTTTTCTTTAGTATAAAAGGTTTAGTAAAGGCTAAAGGCTATACTAAATATATAGTATATATATAGTTTTATTATTTATTTATAATATTATATATATAGGACTATATAGGGTAAGGTCCTAAGTAGTTAATATAGCATTCCTATATAGCTTCTAATAGTGCTAAGTATAATTATTTACCCTTTTTATACTAACTAAATATATAGTAGCTATACTATAAGGGTAATATATAGTATATAGCTATATAGCTAAATTTAAAGCACTTAAAGCATTATTAAGAATAAATAGTATTATTATAAAGCTTAGCTTTAAATATCTTAGCTTTATAAATAATTTTAGTATAATATAGCTTATTTACTATATTAACTCTATTAATAGTAATAATTAAAAAGGATTAAGTTATAATACTATATAGCTTTTATACTATAATCTTTACTAAACTCTATTTATTAGCTATAATTATATTTTAAAGAATATTATATTTCTTTTAGTTCTATATATAGTGTATAGGAAAGCCCTTAATAATAATACTTAATATATATTAGTTTAATATTACTTTTAAGCTAAAAGCAATGCTAACCTAAGCTATATTATTAGTATAAAGCTTTACTATATTTTAAAATATAATTATAATATTACTATTATAGAAGTAATATACTATTATAGTAATATTAATACTAGTAGCTTAGTTAATAGCTATAATAGTTTCTTTAAGTAAGTAGTTTTATATAGCTTTAGCTATTATACTACTTTTAATAATAGTTTTATAGTAAATATAAAGTAGTATTATTATTATTATAGCTTAGATTTATTAAATAAGTAGTTAAGTAGTGCCTTTAATAATAATACTAGCTTAGCTTAAAGCTATTATATTTTTAGTATTAATAGCTTTCTTAACTATTTATTTAATAACTTCTTTTAAATTTTTAATTATAATAAGCTTATTAAATAATAATAAGGTTAATTTTATTAATATTTTAATATAGATTTAAGGTATAAAAAAGCTATATTAGGTATATATTAAAGCTATATTATTAATATAAAGAATAATACTTTATATACTCTTTAGTACTATAATTAGTATAAGTTTAGCTATTTTATTATATTTAATAATAAAGTAGTTTAGTATTTATTTATATATAGGTAGTAATATAAAAATAACTTAAAGTATTATTATTATAAAGCTACTCTATCCTATAAGTAAATAGTAGTAGCTTTATATAAGGCTATAATTCCTACTATTAATATTTATTAGTATTACCTTATTTACTATACCTATATTTTAGTATTAATACACTATTAAAGATAAAGTAAAATAGATATAGTAATTCTTTTTCTATATTTTTTAAGAGGTTTAGAGTCAGTTCCGCGTCGCTACTACGGTGCAGGTAAATTTGCAAAAAGTTTTTTTTTTTAAAAGTAAGCTATAAGTTTATTAAATTAATATAATTATAAAAAGCTTATATTTTAATACTTAAAAATAATTATAATATACTAAAGCTTTATAAATATTAATTATATAAATATTAATTTATTAATATATAGTTATTTTAAGAAAAATTCTTTAAGCCTTTAATTAAACTACTTTACTCTTTATTTAATATATAAAGTTAGCTTATATAGTTCAGTTTTAAAGGCTTTAAAAATAATTAATTACAAAAAAGTTATAGCTTTATAGGTTAGTTATAATAATATTAATTAAAATTTAGTTTTACTTTAGTATAAAAATAAAAAAGAAATAAAATAACTATAATTAATATATAATTAATACTAAGTAAAGTAATAGCTAAGTTACTATAGGTTTCTTTAACTTATTCTATTTATAATAAAATAGTATATTAAAGTATATTACTTAGAAGCTTAAGTAATAATAAAAGTAAAAATTAAAATTGTTTTTTACTTAATATATTTAATATTTTTATATTTTTTAAAAAATATAAAGTATTTTAAGTTTTTATAGCTAATAAAAATTATAAATAACTGAAAAATACTATAAAGCTTAATAAATTATACTTTAAAGTATAAAATAATATTAAATAATATTTTATTATAAATTATATAGTTTTATTAAAAAGCTATAAGTTAAATAAAATAGTAAGCTATTAATTATAATATACTTACTATATTATATTATAAGAAATAATCTTTAAGTATCTTTTTTCATATATTAACCTTTATTATTATATTTAAAGTAAAGTTTTATTAAACCAAAATGAAAGCTAATAAAAATATATTTTAAAGCATTTAAAAGCTATTTAATAAGTTAAAAACTAAATAAATAAAACTTTTTTTTAATAAGTTAAGTAAAGGCTTAATAAAATTTTAAAAATTAACTATAAACTTTTAATAAAAGTTTATAAAGCTTAAAAAGCTATATATTTTTTATAATTATATTAATACCTCTTATTTATAAATACTACTAACTTTAGCTAAGTTTAGCCATATTATATAGCTAGCTTAAATTATAAATTCTAAGTATTTTACTTTAATTATATAAAAAATATACTTATTAAAATTAAAATATAACTTAGCTTATTATAAGTAAAAAAGAATTTTCTTTATATATTTTATATACTTTTTATACACTTTTTATATATATTATTAATATAAATAAAGATATCATTAAAATAATCTATTATATAAACCTTTAAAGTATTTTGTAAAACTTTTTTAATATAATATTAAAATATTATAAATACTTTAATTAAGCTAAAAAAGTAAAATAATTATTTAAAAAAGCTAGAATATATATAAAAAGCTATTAAAGCTTTATTATTTTTAATAATATATAAATCATAAAAAGTAATATAAATATTTAATTCTATAAACTATTAAGTATTAACTAAAAAATATAAAGTTCTTTTAATAAATAATAATGAATAGTAATTTTAATTTATAATTTTGTTTAATATTCTATAGTTTATATAAAAATACTAGCCTTTACTTACTTTCTTAATTAAAAATAGCAATATAATTATTAAAAAGAAAAAAACTTATATTTAGTTTTTATATATTAAATTTATAATTTATTTTGATATTTGTAATAATTAGTTTTAAAGTATATTATAAAGTAATACTTGAAGTAGGTTTAATAAGCTATTATTAAGGTTTTATTATAGTAAATATAGTAATTAGCTTATTTTTAAAAAAAAGTATAGTATTAATATTTTTATAATAAAATAAATCCTTAAAATTAATTAGTTTATTTAATAATAAAAAAAAAGTTTTTTTAAAGCTATTAAATTTACTATAAATATAAAAATAATATTAATTTTATATATATTTATAAATAAAATACTACTTATTTTATTTCATTATAAGATATAATAAGCTAACTTAATATATACTAATTTTATAATAATATTCATTAATAAAGCTATTTTTTAAGTATTTAAGAAATAAATCTTTAAGCTACTTTATATATAAATAATAAAAAGATATTTAATAGTATATAATATTCTATTATTTTAAGCTATTTATAATACCTTTAAAATATAGTTTTATAAACAATATAGAATTATATAAGCTATTATAAAGAAAAACTAATTATTTAAGGTAGTATTAAATTAAATAAAATAAATAATTTTTAAGTATTAAAAAGTATTAATATAACTATAATATAAAACTATTATAATAGTAATTAAAGTATGTAGTTAAGCTTAAGAAATATATTTAAGGCTTAACCTTTAAACTATACTTCTATTTATAATTATTATTATTTATTACGCTAGGAGGCCTGTGAGGCCTTTATTTAGTACTCCTGCTTTCTAAATTATATATAAAAAACTCTAGAATAGAGGAGAAAACCTATATATATTATTTAGTTCTTTACTTACTTAGGCCTATATAGGGCCTATAGTAGTCTTTATTATAGAATATAGGTATACTACTTACTAAGCTATATAGCTATAATTATTAAGAAAAATAAGTATAGCTAATTTAAGTTTAAAAAAGAGAGTAAGTTTAATTTAAAGTAAAGTTAAGGTTAGAATAGTTTTAAGGTAATAGTAATAGGTAAAAGTTATAATATTATAATTAAGAAGTTATAGTATATATATATAAAAGTAATAATATAATAATAATATATAATTTTATAAGTAAGTAATAGTAGTTTTAAAGCTAAAATAAGTTAGTATTAAGGCTAAGTAAAGCTTAAGGAGTAGTACGGGTTACTTAATATACTATATTAATATAACTTAATATAATATAGCTATAACACTAACTAACCTTATATATTTATACTATAGTAAGAATATACTTTATAGAAGAGAGTAGGTAAGTATTATTAATATTTATATTATTACTAAAGGGGTATTAATATAGGTTTAAATATTTGAGTAAAAAGTTACTTTAATAGTTATAATAGCTAGCTAGTAGCTATATAGCTAAGTTAATAGTTATATAAAGAAGGGTTAGTAATAACTATAAAAAAAGAATAGTTTTTTTATACCTTTTTCTCTTTTCTTTTTTTTATTATAATTAAAGCTTTTAAAGTAAATTATTCCCTCTTTAATACTTTAATAAAAGTAGCTTAGTATACCCCTTACTAAATAGTATTAAGTTTAGCTTAGTTTCATTAACCCTAGCTTAAATACTAAGTAAAAAAAAATATAACTAATAAGTATATAATTTAGATTTAATTTAAGGGCATTATTAATTTATTAGGGTAGAGTATAATTAGGGTATAGCTCTATAAACCTTATATTACCTATATAGGCATTATTAGTTATTTATATAGAGATTGAAAAAGTATATCCCTAACTTAGGGTTAATATAGGTTTAATATTAATATAATATAAGTATTTCTAAAGCTTACTATAAGTATACTTATTAGAGTAAAACTTATTCTAAGGTAAGCAGTAGTAATATATTTAATTAAAGGTAATATAAAGTCTAACTAAGCTTATAGCTAGCTTATATTAATTTATATTAGTAAAAGGTAAAGAAGCTTCTTTAAATATAAAGAGATTACTTTAATACTATTATTAACACTATTAATAAATATAATAATCTTAATCCCTTAGTAAGTGTAAGTCTTCTTTAATATAAAGCTATAGGTATTAGTATAATATAGGCTAGTTATAATAGCCTTTAAAAAGAAGTAATATAGCTTATAAAGTAAAATAATAAAAAAAAGGCAGTAAGTTAAGCCCCTAATAAAGCTAGTTTAACTATACTTTTTAAGTAAAAATACCTAGGTTATTTAGGTTATATTATAGCTATATTAAAGAAGTAAGTAAAGTAAAAGGCAGTGTAAGAGTAATATAGGTTTAGGCATTAGGCTAGTATTTTATTTATTTCTATTTTATTTTTAGTAAAAATAAATAAAAGGTTATTTATAGTAGGCTTATTATAGCCCTATATAGAGGGTATAGCTATCTTTAGTAAATATATACTATTATTATAATATTTACTAATAAATATTTATAGTGTTTATAGTTATATTAATAAGTAAGTATATTAAAGCTAACTTAAATTCTCTATAGTACTTTAGTTATATAGTATTAAGAGTTTTATTTTTTTAAAAAGCCTATATTTAGTTAGCTAATATAAAGTAAGAGATTTATTTAGTTTAAAGAAACTATTATATAAGGTAGTAAGCTAAAAGGCTTTAGTTAAGGGCTAAGTAAATATTATAGTAGTTATATATTAAGGGTATATTAAGTCTATAAAGGTAAAGGTAGTTATAGTTTAGGCAGTTAAGGATAATATAATAATAATTTTCTATATTATTCTAGTATTAATAAATTAAGGAATTTATTTTAGGTATATATTAGATATAAAAAAATACTTTAAAGCTAATCTTTTTAGTATATATTTAAATAAAGATAGCTAATTTATATTTTATAAGGTATTTATATAGCTATATAGTTTTATAAATATTATAGAAGTTAAGCTTATATTTAGCTACTATAGGGGTATATTAAGGCTAATATATATATACTACTATATAGTTTTAATGCTATTAATCCTTCTATTTTTACTTAAGTTCTTTAGCTAGTAAAAGAGTATTAAAGTAAGTAACTAAGTAATAAAATAAAGAATAATAAATTAGAGGTATAGGGCTATAGTAGTAGCATTATTATAATTAAAGGTATCTAGCTACTATAGTATAGGTAGCTTAGATCTAGTTAGCTATTCTATTAACCTTAATTTTATTATAGTAATAATAAGTATAATAATTTAAGTAAAAATTAACTAAAAGGGATAGCTACCTTAGTTTTAACTAAGGCTTATAGTATAGCTTTATAAGCCTTTATTATAGTTTATAGGCATTTAAGCTATTCCTTAGAAAATTCCTTTATAATACTCTTAGCTATATTACTATAGCTTATTAAAGTATAATATATATTTATACTATAAGTAACTAGGCTTTAAATTACTTATATATATAGTAAGTATATATTATAAAGGGGGCACCCTTAGCTTAATACTATAAGGGCTATAAAGGCTAGCTTTTATTAAGTAAGCTTTTTTATAACCTTTTACTATACTTTTTTTAATAAAGCTTATAGTAAATCTATATACTTAGGAACTAAGTAAACTAAACTAGCTAAATTATAGTAATATTAAGTTAGACTAGTATTATAATAGTATAATAGTAGTGTATAAAATATAAAAGTTTACTTTTTTATAGGTTAAACTTAAGGCTAAATTTATAAAACTATAGCTAGTAAATTCCTTAGGCATTTTTAATAGTAAGTTTAGGTCTCCTTTAATATATAGCTAAAGGTAAGGATATTTATATTATTTAAGAACCTAATAATAAGGGTATAGTTTATTTTATATAGCTAAGTATAAAGAGGGGTTATATATAATAAAAAAAGAATTAGAGAGACTAAAGGTTTTTATAAAACCCTAGTAGTTATAAGTAAGGTATTTATTAATTAACTATTAAAGTAAAGAAAAGCATTATACTTAAAGGTAAAGGCTTAAGTTTATATTATTATTTAGTTAGAAATACCTAAGGATATTATAATATAAAGAAGGTAGTAGTAGTAAATAGTATTAAATACTATTAAGATATTTAGCTAAAGAAGTAATATAATTCTACTTAGGCCTTATATTATATACACTACCTCTATAAGAATACTAAAGGTATCTTTAGTAAATCTATTTACTTTATTACCTA
Organism: Claviceps pusilla; assembly: GCA_018360225.1. NCBI lineage: Eukaryota > Fungi > Ascomycota > Sordariomycetes > Hypocreales > Clavicipitaceae > Claviceps > Claviceps pusilla. The sequence continues at coordinate 100,672 of SRPW01000004.1, read as the reverse complement.
TTTATAGGTTAGGTAAGGTGCCTCCTTTCTTAATAGTATATATAATTTAACTTATAACTACTGCTTTTAAAACCTTACCTATAATACTTAAAAGGAATATAGGTTACTAAGCATTAATATATTATATTTCTATAAGGGGTTTCTTTAGTTTATAAAGGACTATAACCTTTATCTTTTAAAATAAGGCTAGGTAGTATTTAACTTAGTAGTAAATATTAAAAAAGTATATAAGTACTTTAACTAAAGGGTAGCTATAGGCTTTTAGAAATTCTATTAAAAGCCTATTAAGCCTAAGTGTTTTTTAGCTAGCTAGGTTCTTAATAATAGTAATAATTTTATCCTTATTAAACTCTTTAAAAGTAAGGAATAATATAGTATTAAGTTAAGCTTTTAGTAATTTTAGTATATTATTTATATAAGCTATTAAGAGAGAGAAGAAGTAGTTAGTAAGTATTACTACTTTTTTATTATAAAAGTTAGTAATAGCTATTTTATTATATTTATAATAAAAAAATATTAAAATTTAAAAGGAGTTAAAGGGAAGGCTATTATAAAGGTAACCTTAGTGTTTAAGTTTCTATAGAATAATATTACTAATAGTTATAAACTTTACTAAATACTACTATATACTTCTTTTTTTCTTTTAAATAATATAGGCTTATATTACCTTTATATTAAATATAGCTTACTAATTAGTATTTATATAGTTAGCTTACTAGTATTTTTAAGCTTATTTAGTGTTTCCTATAGCCTCCTTAACTTTAGTATTCTATTAAGGTTATCTATAGAGGCTACTATAAAGGTAGTATAGGGTTATAATCTATATAATTAACTTAAGTTTAAATATAATTTATTTAGTAAAGGTTTTTATATTAACTATTATATTAAGTAGTTCCTTTAAGGGTTTATATTAAAACTAATACTTAGCCTTCTAAGTAGTTAAATTAATATTTATTTCCTTTTAATAATATTAAGGAGTTTTATTATTTATATAGTTTATATTAGTAATAATATAAATAAGTTATAGAATATAGTTAAATCTAAGTAGGTTTAGTCTACTTAGAAAGTTAATAAAGAGATAAAGGGTTAATTAAATATAGTTAATAATACTACTTTATTTCTTTAAGGAATATTAAGTTATTTCCCCTTAAGGTATAGTAAGTTTAAGGCACTACTAAATTATAAGTATAAATAATATATTATAGCTAGGGGAGGTATATTTATATATATTTTAAAGAGGGTAATAAAGATTAAAGTTCTTTATAAATACACTATAGTTTTATATTAAAAGTACTATAAGATTTTTAAGAAAAGTAATCTAGTTTTATTTATAGGTAAGGGAATATATTAAGTATATATTAATACTATAGAGAGTAACTAAGCATTAGTTATTACTAGTATATATTAACTATAACTTAAGTTTATAGTAGTAGTAAATATATATAGCTATATAGCTTTTTTATATAATAAGCTAGTAGTAGCCTAAGCTTAAGGCTAGGGAGGGTTAGTTATTACTATATAGTTCTTATATTATAATTATATTAGTTCTAGGTTAGAAGCCTAGTATAGTATAAATAAAATATAATTTCTTCTATATATTTTAATATATAATCTTTATTATTTAAGTATAATAAGGGTAGTTTATAAAGTAGAGCTTATTAAGCCCTTAGTAGGTTTTAATTAGGGCTATAGAAAGTTATTTAAGGCTCCCTATAGTTATAAAGAGAGTGCTATAAAGTTTAGTTATAATTTTAAAAAATAGGTTTAGCTACCTACTAAGTACTTAATATACTTTTAAAGGGAGGCTTTATAGAAGAGTAGGCTACTAGCCCCTTAGTAATATCTTTAGGTGCTAACTTTAGTTTATTTATTAGTATTAAGGTTAGCTAGAATAGTAAATATACTAAGTTAATTTAAATAAGTAATCCTTACCCTAGCTTACTACTTATTTATAATAGTATAGAGTTAGAACTATACTAAGTGCCCCTAAGAGTAATTAGGGTATTATTTATATATTTTACCTAAAAGAGCTAGATATACCTACTTACTCTTAGTATACTTATTAGCTATATAGTAGCTATAATATATGGGCGCTATATAGTATATAGTAATATAGCTAAACTTATAGTAATTATAGTATTACTTAAGGTAAAGAGTATTATTATATAGTTTAGCTTTAAAGATTTCTACTTTATAAATAACTTTAATATAATATAGGTAGTTAGCTATCTTAACTTTATTTATACTAATAATTAAAGGGATATATAAGGAGGTTTTATATAGCTTTTAAACTACTACTTAGGTAATACTACTATTATTAAAGGCTATAAGGGTCTAGATAATATTATTATAAGACTTATTTTATATATAAGTAATAGAAAAGCTATAAATAATAATACTAAAAATATATTAGCTTAGGGTTACCTTTAAGCTAAATATAGTTTAAACCTAAAAAGTATTATTAGTATAGAGCTTTATAATATCCTTAAATATAACTATAGTATTACTACTATAGAGGCAATACACTACTATAGTGGAATTAATACTAATTATATAATTAATAGCTATAATAATTTCTTTTAAGGAGTAAGATTTAACTATTTTATTAATAAAAGGGCCTTTAACTAAAGCTTTATAATAAACCTAAGATAGGATTATAAGGGTAGTTAGGTTATTTAAGGTATAATTCTAAGGGCTAATTTTATTTACCTAAATAGTAATAAATACTTAGGTTAGGCCTAAGGCAGTTTTTAGTTTAAGGGCTTTTTTAATTACTTATTTAACTATTTTTTTAAGGTTTTTTATTATAACTATTATACTAATAGTGTTAAGGGTAGTATTATTATATAGCCTATATTAGGTATATATTATTTCTATATTAACTATATAAAGAATAATATTCTATACTCTTTCTAGTAATTTTAAGGGAATAAGCTTAATAGTTTAAATAAACTTTTCTTATAAGTAGGTTAGAACTTTTTCCTTAACTCTTTCCCTAGCTACTTTAATAATAGAATTAACTTAAGTACTAAGTATAAAGCTACTTTATTTTATAAATAAGTAGTAGTAACTCTATATAAGTCCCCTATTCCAACTATTAATATCTATTAGTATTATACTATTTACTATACCTACGCTTTAGAACTAATACGCTATTAGTATAGGGAGTAAATAGATATTATAAAACTTTTTCTTAGCTTTTTAAGAGGTTTAGAGTTAATTCTACAGCGCTGTTGCAGTGCGGGCAAATTTGCAAAAGTTTTTTAAAATGTATACTATAATACTTTTATTTATAATAATATAGCTATTATAACTATTAGTTACTTAAGTATTAATAAATTCAAAATTATTATATAAAACAAAATAATACTTTTTTTATATAATATTTTACTTCTTTATAAATATTTAAGCTATTATTATTATAAATATAATATAAGCTAATATTATTAATTTATATTTTATTATTATAACGTATATAATAAAGCTATTTTTTTAAACTAAAGTTATTATTATTACTTAATATTTTTTTATCAAAAATATTTAAAGCTTTAATATTTAATTCCTCTATTAAATGATTAATTAATAGCTATATATGATTTTAAAAAAAATAATAATTATTATTATAATATAAATATTAATAAGTAATCTTATAATATTTAATAATATTCTTTAATACTTAAGTCACTTAAATTATACTTTTAATATTTATAGGCTTTATACTTAACTTATTTTTACTAAAGAATTTATAAACTTATTTAAAGCTTAAATAATCAATTAAATTAATATTTATTATAGCTATATTTTTATTATCATTATATTTAGTATAACGGTAATAATAAGCTTTAATATATTTCTAACTTTAATATAATTAATATTTGAAGTAATACTATAATATTATATTATTAGAAATAATGGAGGTGGGTGCTATAGAGCATAGCTTACCAAGGCAGTAGGCTTAGTGAGCGTGCACATAAAACATCCACTGCTCTGTAGAGCAGAGCACTGCAGCAAGCTATAGTCCGCTATATCTTATGAAAAATAGAAGCTTTTGCGTTACTTTTAGCACTATTTAATTTACTAAAGAATTTATAATAATAATATTTAATAAATTATATCTAATATCTAACTTTATAGATATATTTAGCTAGTAAGAGTAATTCTAATAGTCTATATAGTTAGTAGCTATAAGGGGGTTTTTTACTTCCTTCCTTTAAATACTTACTAACTTTATTAGTAGACCTTAGTTACTAGCTAGGCTTTATAAGCTACTTTTTATTTTTTATAAAATTTATTTATATAGAAAAATAAAAAATAGACTTATATCTATTTAAATTAGCTACTAATATACTTATAATTAGTTAAGTTAGTACAAATTAATATATATTACTAAAAAACTTATTTTTAAATATTTATATAAAAAGAAAGCTTAGAATTTAGTAATAAAGAATTTAGTTTTAAGACTTTTTATAAATTCCTTTTTATTAAGAAAAATAATAAAAATATATATTATAAAGTAGCTACTTTTTCTAACTAAGTAGCTATTAGCTAGTTTGGTTAAATTCTTCAATTTATTTCTTTATATCTTGATTAGTTACCTTATAAATCAAACCTAATAACTAAACCTACTTAGTAGCTATTAGCCTAATTATATAGCTATTAAAATAAGTAAAAAAGGTTAAAAAGTAAGGATTTATAGGGACCTTATAGCTATAAGCTAATATATATAACCTTTAGTTAGAATTTTATAGTTATACTACCTATACATATATACGCTTACTAGCTTATACTAGCTTATAAAGCCCTTTATAAAGTGCTTCTATTAGTACTATAATTATAGTACTAATAGTAAGGAATCCCTTATAAATAACCCTGTTATTTTTAAAACCCTTTTTAAAGAAGTATTAAAAATAGTTATCATAAGGGCGCTAAAGGTAAAAGTAAAAGAAAAAGTTATATAAAATCTAAGAAAATTTTAAAATAAAAAGGAATTATAGAATTATAAAGCCTAAAGTTAAGGCTTTAGGGTAAATAATTCTTTACTATAGTGAAGTATAGTATTTTATAAAGGTATTGATATTGAAAGTAAGGACTTTATTCTTTCTTTTTTTTTATAATTATTTTTAATTTATTAAGTATTTTTATAGTTATTTTTATGCCTTTAACTAGGCATTATTTTTAGTAGCCTTTAGTAATAAATTATACAGGTTTTAAGCCTATAAGCCCTAAGAAAATAAGGTATATAGAGCTTATAAGGGGCTTTATAAGCCTATTAATAGGCATTTTCTTAGTATATAAATAAGTAATTTTAGTAAGCCTTTTTAAAACTAATTATTAATTATAATAGAATTTTAAAAGAGTATACTTAGTATAGCTATAAAGAGTAGAGTTATAAGTAGTTTTTATAGCTTCTTAGTTATTATAAAAAATTTATATAAGGGGTTTTGTAAGTATTTTTAGCTTTATAAAAATCCCTTTAAGCTACTAAAGCTTTTAAAAAGTCTTATAAATAGTATTAAACTCTACTTTTTTTATTAATAAGGCTATAGTGCTAGCCTTCTTTAATTTCTAGCTAATTAAGCTCCCTATTAGCTTATAAAGATAAGTATAAGTAGATTTAAAAAAGCTTTTTTTTCAGTAAAATTACTATTATAAAATTTAACTACGCTAAAGCTAAGGCTAGCTTTAAGGGTCTTTATATTATTTATAAAAATAGGGCCCTTATAAATAATAGCTAATTTTTTTAACCGGAAAGGTATCTTAGTAGGTTTTTAGTAGCATTTAAATGCTTTAAATATAGGCTAGCTAGAGCTATTAAAAGCTATTATAGTATAAAAGCAATATCAAGTCTTATTAATGGTATAAAATATATAATAGTACTAATAATACTTTCATATTCCTTTATATTTTCTTTAAATATTAAAGGCTTAGTAAGCTATTATTTTAAAACCCCTAGTTATAGTAAAATCCTAATAAATTTATAATTTTTTAGCTTATAGTATACTAAAGCCTTTAAAATATACTATTTTTAATATATTTTTAAAACTCTATTTTTTTACTTATACTAAATTTATACCCCTAGGAAAAATTCTATAAAGCCTTTATCTTCTATAGAGTAAGCCTTGTAAAGGGCTTCTTTAAGCTCTTTAATATATTTTAACTCTAACTTTATTAAGAGGTAATTATTAATATAAGTTATAATAAAGGTATACTTTTTTAAATTATAAAATATAGTAAGTTTAGAGATAAGAGAGCTAAAACCTAGGTTTTTAAAAACTAAGGTTAGAGTTTATGACTACCCTTTAAAGCTTTACTTTAAGCTATATAAGAATTTTCTTAATATAATAACTAAATCTTTAATAGCTTCATAACTAAATTTTTTAGCTAGCTTAGCTAGCTATAGAGTTTATTTAACAAATTTAATACATCTCTTTAAATTTATATATAAATAGTCTTTTTTGAGGAGCTATTAAAAAAAGCCCCTATAAATCTATTTACTTTATTTCTTAGTTTTTCTAAGCTACTATAGTTAATAATATTTACTAGCGTGATCACGTTTCGCGACATAGCGAAACCCTATACCGACGACACAGCCTAGGTTAGCACCGCTTTTAGGCTAGAAGCAACACTAAACTAACGTACATTTAGTATTATTATTAAAGGCTTTTTAGTACACTATACATAGAACTAAGAAAAGGATTATATTCTTTAAAACATAATTATAGCTAATAAATAGAGTTCTATAAAGGTTATAGTATAGAAACTATATAGTACTATAACCTAATCTCCCTTAATTTTATAGTTAATAGTATTAATGTAGTAAATAGGCTATATTATACTAGAATTATTTATAAAGCTAAATATTTAAAGCTAAACTTTATAATAATATTATTTACCCTTACTAATACTTTAAATGCTTTAAATTTAGCTATATAGCTATATACTATATAGTGCCCCTATAGTATAGCTACTATATATTTAGCTAGTATAAAGAAAGTAAGTAAACTTACTTAGTGCTATTAAAAGCTATATAGAAATACTATATTAACTACTTAGGTCCTTACCCTATATAGTTCTATATATATAATATTATAAATAAATAATAAAACTATATATATACTATATACTTAGTATAGCCCTTAGCCTTTACTAAACCTATTATATTAAAAAAAATAATTAAATAAAAGTACCTAACTATAGCTAAAGATATAATATTAATAACTTACTATTATAAGAGGCTTTATTATAAAAGTAAGTAAGTAAATTATATACTTACCTCTTTAAATTAAGACTAAAATGAATATAATAATTATAAGCTATTATAAAAGCCTTTTTAAGCTAATAACTTATAGCTATTATAGCACTAAATAAGCTAAGCTTAACTTAATATACTATATAAAGTATATAATAAAAGTTATATACTAAAATATATAAAAGAAAATATACTTTATATATTTAATGCTAGAAACCTAACTTAAAGCTAATATAATAGTAATATAAAAGCTAGGAACTATAAATAGTAAACTACTTAACCTTAGCTTTAGCTACTTTTAATTTACTACTTAAAATAATTAAACTATAATTTATATAAATTATTAGTATAGAGCTAAGATATAGTTAATATATATAAATAAGGATTAGTGTTTAATAATACTAATAGAATTCTATTTTTATTTAATATACTTCCTTATTTATAAACTTAATTAAATATTATCTCTCCTCAACTTTATAATAACCTTACCTTTAAACTATAATATTTTTATTAGTAACTTTAACTAATACTATTTACTTTAGAATTATTATAGCTAAACTTTAATAAAGAGTAATATACTTTTTATAATAATAATATAGTAATAGCTTAAATTTATAATATTATAGAATAAAGTAACTTAAAGAATATAGGGTAAAAGGGATAGTATTATTAACTATATATAAGCTATTTATAATATAAAAGTTAAATTCCTAAGAGAACTAAACTTTATTAAATTTAAGTATATACTATAGTTAATTTATATTAATACTAGCTTAAAGCTAGGTAGTAACTATTTACTTTATTTTAAGTAGCTATATATAAAAAATAATCTTATAATAACTAAGGTAGTAATATAGTTTTATTATAACCTTACTAAACCTTTACTTTATATATTAATAAAAGTTAATAATTATATAAAATAAATAATAGCTAAGCTTTAAACTATTATAAATTTAATAGTTTTAAGGGAACCTTAAGGTAGCTTTAAGCTAATTTTATAGTAAAATTATTATATTAAAAAAGCTACTTAAAATATAAAGAAAGTATTTAAGTAATAGTAAACTTTTTATAATAAAAAAACTAATAGCTTATTATTAATATAGTTTAAATATAAAGCTAAGTTATTAGTAATAAATAGTATAGTATTTAGTGCTTTATTATTAAGATAGTAATTATATATTAAAGAAGCTTATAAAAACTTAAATATTAAGTATAGCTTTATAGTAAATTACTATTAAAATAATAATAAATTTTAATCTTTATTTAAAGTAAGAAAATAAATACTATAATTATTAAATTATATTAAATAAAAGTAGCTATATTAACTAATTATTTCTTTCCTTTTTTTTTAGCTTAGCTAAATAATATAGTAAAAAACTTTAATAACTACTTTAATATTATAATATTTCTAATAAAGAACTACTTTACTATTAATAAAATATATAGTATTATTAAAAGCTTAATAAGTTAAAAAGTATTTAAACTTAATTAACTTTTAGCTAATTACTTTAAAGTATATAGTAAGCTCTTAGCTAAAACCTTTATATATTTACTAAATATATATTATTATATTAATTATTATTTAGCTTTATTTAAAAAGGTAAAAGTAATTATTTTTTATAAACTAAGTAAAACTATAGTAAAATAATAAAATATAAAAGCTTAATACCTTATTTTATTTTTTAATATTATTAAAAAGGTATTAAAAGTAATAATAGTAAGTTAGCTTACCTTTATAGCTAAGTTAGGTAAGGTATTACTTAATTTATAAATAAATAATAAGGTAAATAAATTAATAAAAGTTATACTAAGTATTTTAATAGAATTAGTATAAATAGTATAGTACTATAATAGTATTATATTATTACTTTAGTTAAATATATTAATAGCTTTTAATACTATTTATTATAAATACTTATTTTATACCTTTATTATTACTAATATTTCTATATAAATAGTAATATTAATCTACTTCTTTATTACTAAATATATTATTAGTTTTATTTTTAATAATAAATTTATAAGCCCTTTATTTATAACCTTAAAGGTATTATAAAAGTTATTTATTTTTTTTATTTTTTTCTTATATTATATTACTATATTATATACTAAGCTTTAAGTAATATAATTTATACTTAATATAGGATTTTTTAATAATATAAATATATTAATATATAAATAAATAGTAAAAAAAATATAAAACTACCTTAAAGCTATATAATTAGTTTATTAAAAATAATTTAAAGAATTAGGCCTTAAGTTTAATTTAAAATAAAGTAAACTAATATACTTTATTAAATAATATATTATTATTATAATATTAGTTTAGCTTAATATTAATATAATATAATTAGTTTAATTTACTTACTTTTTTAAAGTATAGGTTTATTATAAACTTTATTAAAAAGTATATTAAAGCTAGGTTAAGTTAAAACTATTATAAAAATAACTTACTTTTATATTATTAATAGCTTTAACTTAAGAATACTTACTATATAATATATAGCTTTCATATATATAGGTTATTTAGGGTATTATTATATATAGTATAAAATTATATTATATTCTTATTAATATTAATAATAAAGTATAGAGTATAGCTAAGGTATTTATTTTTAAATAAACTAAATACTTAAAAATAATAACTAATACTTTTAAAGCTTTATTATATACTTTAGTTAAAACTAAACTAACTATAGCTTTAATTAACCTTTACCTTTACTATTATTTACTATACTTTTATTAATAAATAAAGGCTAATAAAATAATTAAGTAAATATATAATATATATATTATAATAATAACTTAACTTTAATATAAATTAGTATACTAAAGGTATAGCTACTTATTATAATAAAATAACTATTTAAACTATATATTATTTTTAAATTAACTTTATAATTATTTATTAAAACTATTCTTAATTAAAATATTTACTTTAAAATAAAAAGACTATTAATATTAAAAATAAAATACTATATAAGTATACTAAACTTATATAAAATATATAATAATAAAGCTTAACCTTAACTTTACCTTTACTATTAAAATTATTTATTTTTATTTAAGCTTTACTAAGTATAAATCTATAGTGCTTATATAAATATATATAAAATAAATTAAGCTTAATACCTTTTTTTTTAATTAATATATTTTTAAAGTAGAATTACTAATATATAGCTACTAAACTAATTATAAGGATTATTACTATATTTTATTATTTTATAAAAATTTTAATTACCTTTACTTTATTAATATAGATATATACTTAGTATATAATTAATATAAAGTTAGAAAGGTATTAAAATATAATAAGCTAGTAACTATACTTATAAAGTAGCTTATATTAATAAAGTATATTCCTTAATTCTAACTTACTAAAAGTTTTTAAAATTAATAAGCTAAAAATACTAAAGATATAATAAAATATAGTACTTAGTATAGTATAGGTATAGAAACGCTAGAGAGCTATTTAAATATTATAGTTACAATATATTATTATAATGTATAACTTATATTAAATAATAATATATAAAAAATAGTAGCCTAAGAGATAAAAAAAATAGGTATAATACTTCTATGCTAGCCCTAGGCCTATACTTTATTACCCCCCTCCTCCCCCCCCCTTTTCTCTCCCTTTCCCTTCTTTTTTAGGTTATTCTTTATCTTTATTACTATAAAGCTAAAGAAAGGTTTTGAGTAAGGGAGTAGTAGCTTGAGGGAATTAATTAAGGATTAGTATAGAAAATAGACTAAATGCTTAAAGTAACTTACTATAATATATAGACTACCCCTAAGGGTATCCTATAGCATTACTATACCTCTACTAACCTAGTTTACTTTCTATTTTATACTATATACTCTTCTATAATACTAGTTAAGTTTAGCTAGTAGTGCACTACTTTTTATAGTAAGAATTAGTATAAAATAACTATAGCTTTACTATAGAACCTAAATAAAGGCTATATATAGGTTTTCCCCCCTATACTAGGGTTTTTCCTATATAGTCTAAGTAGCAGTAGTACTAGAATTAGGCTAACAGCCTAACTAGAGTATTAATAATAATAATAATAATATTTACTAGCTAAGAAGAATACTAATAGTAGTAAAGGTATTTATATAATTTAAGCCTTTTATTTATATAAAACCTTTAGTAATAAGTTAAGCTTTATATTTTAAAGGATTTTTCTTTATTCTTTTAAGCTTTAAAACAAACCAATTTCTTAGTACTTTTTAGCCCTTAAAGATATTTTCTTTTCCTATAAATTTAAAAGTGCCTGCCTTTAGAAATTACTTAAATTTATTAAAAATAGCTTATAGTTACTATTTTTTCTATAAGTATATTAAAGCTTCCTTTTAAAATTTAGGTTTAAAGCTATTATTAAGCCTATTTTCTTTAGCCTTTAGCTATACTTAATAGTAAATTTCCTTAAAAATAGCTACTAAATTAATATATATTTTATTTAAATTATTAAATTAATATTGATCTAAATCTAGGTCCCTACGACTCTAAATTAAATTAATGTTTTTATTAACTACTCAATTAGAAGATACTATAGAGTAATTCTTAATAAATATACTACTATTTTAGTCATTTTCCCCCTTTAAAGAATTATTCTATAAAAGGTTTTGAAAAGCACTTAAATCCCTCTTTAAAGAGTTATTCCCTATAAAAAACCTAGGAAGGCCTAAGTTTATAGGGCCTATAGGTTCTATAATTCTAATAAAGCTAGTTTTAGTAACTATCTTTTAAAAGAAATATAAACTAAGTAGGTTTTAAAGCTTAAATTAGCTAATAACCTTTTAGGGATAGTCCTAAGGGCTAGTTTTTAAGCTTGAAGTCTTTTTCATATAGAAATGAAAACCTTATAATAAAAGCTAATAGCCCTAATACTCTAATAATTAATAGGGCTAATTTCTAAGGTAATTAGGGTATTTTCTCTAAAATTTATAGCTAATAATTATATTAAGCTAGCTATTTTTATAAAATTTACTATTATATTTATAAGATTTATAATAGTAAAAATAATAAAATTCTATAAAAATAAGGGTAAACTAGACTAGTGAAGGGTAGCCTATAGTCCATCTACTATTATATAGATAGCCCTCTTAGCTAGCTTATTTTACTTATAAATATAAGAGAAAGAAGTAGTAAATTTTATCCTCTTTTTTACTAACTACTACTAATAAGTAGAATTAACCTCTCTACCCTTATTAAAATATAAATATTTAGGGTAAGTACTAAATTTAAGCTTAAGGGATCTAAAAAACCCTTTTATAGCTAAAGAAATAGTAAAGCCCCCCTTATTTAGTAATAAAAATAGCTACTTATATTTAGTTTTTTAGTTTACTAAAATAAGGTATATAGAGTGCTTATTATAAGGTATAGGGCTTATTTTTACTATATCTCCATTTAGTCTATCTAAAGCCCTAAGTGGGTTTAAAATTAGGGTTTTAAAAAGCTTTCTAACTACTTTCATTTAATTATAGGTTAAGTAGTTAAAATCCTTTTCTTTAACCTTAGAAAAATCTAGGATTTTCTTAGCTAATAAGCTAGTTTTTTTTTTAGTAATAGTAGGCCTAGGTGCCCTAGCCTAATATACTAAATTCTATCTAATTTTAGTAAATTTTAGTATAAATTTAGCTTAGGGTTTTCTATAAGGTCCCCTATAAGCTCTTTTTTAGCCACTATAATATCTTCTTCTTTAGCTCCCTACTAGGCCCCTTAAGAATTATAGGCCTCTTAGGGAGCTATGAAAGGCCTAGGGCTTATTTTAGTAAGACTTTTAAATACTTCATCCACTAAAGCCTTTTCTATAATTTTTCTAGGGGTCTCTAATAGCCTTATATTAAAAGAAAAGACTTCTATAAATTTAAGTGCCTAGCTTATAAGCTTTAATAAAGAAGGTACTATAGAATTAGTAGGTTCTAAGTTAAAACCCTTTAATTCTCTAATTTCTAGGGCTTCCTTAGCCTATATAGGTTCCTTAAAGGGAATTTAAACCTTTATAGGGTGGCAAGTAGCTATATAACTAAAATAACTATTATAATACCTATAAAGGTAGCTAAAAGGTGCTTTTAAAGGGAGGGTATTAGTATTTTCTAGCTAAATAAAAACCCCATGCTTTTTAATGTTTAAAATACTAATATAAGATCTATTAGCTACGAATAGTAAATTCTTATATATATAGCCTTCTGATAAATAATGCTTTAGCTTACTTATTATATTTATATTTAATTTAGGAAAATATAGCATATTTTATAGGATTAAGGGCCTGTATTTATTAGGATTTTACTAATATATAACTAAAAATTTAGCCTTTCTATATCTCTTAGGATAAATAGGACTACTATTAGTTATTATAAGCCTAGCTTCTCCTTTTTTATAAAGTATATGACTTATAAAATATTCCTTAAAATTAACTAAGTACATAATAGAACCTATATTATAAAGAAAAGCGTTTTTTATCTCTTTACTATAAATAACAAGCCTATACTAGATATATATAATATCTAATAAAAGGAAAAACTTTTTGCAAATTAGCCTACACTGCAGTAGCGACGTAGAACTAACTCTAAACCTCTTAAAAAGTATAGAAAAAGAATTACTATATTTATTTTACCTTATCTTTAATAGTATATTAGTATTAAAGTATAAATATAGTAAATAAGGTAATATTAATAAATATTAATAATAAAAATTATAGCCTTATATAAAATTACTATTAATTTTTTATAAAGTAAGGTAGCTTTATATCAATAGTACTTTAAGTTACTTTTATATTACTATTTATATATAAGTAAATACTAAACTATTTTATAGTTAAATATAATAAAATAACTAAACTTATATTAGCTATAGTGTTATAGACTATCCTAGATGGTGACTGCAATCTAGTGTTAATGAAGTTATTATTATTTATAAGGAGGGAGGGAAGACTGCTATCTCCCTCTACTACGTGTCTATTCTATATATAATATGTGTTTATAGGGTTTACTCTATAGGTATAGTAGGTTGCTATATATACTCCTCTCCTACTCTACTAAGGATTTAAGCCTTTAGCTTGAATCTATTATATAGCCCTTTATTATACTACTCTCTAGCTATTAAATAGTTAGTAAGTAAATAGAATATAATAATAATACTTAAGTATTTATAATATAATACTTTAGGTAAAGCTATTTATCCTAGCTAGTTATACTTTAGTAACTAAGGTTAATAAAAATAAACCTAAAGTAGAAATCTTTAAAATTCTAAATTAGCTAACTACTTATATTTAAAACACTAACTATAAATCTTTAATTTAGCTCTCTCTATACTTATAAATATAATTCTATTATTATTTTCTTTATTAAAATTTTATATACTTTAAGTCTTTTATATAAATACTTATTATTTTTAGCTTATTCTTTATTAATATTTATACTTTCCTTATACTTATTTATTAATACTTAATAAAGAATCTTTTACTATTACTTATTAGATTTAAATAATAAGCTCTTCTATTCTTACTACCTTATTTTATTAAAACTAAGTATAGTAAAATTATATTTATTACTATTAGTGCTTTACCTCCCCCTTTTTTATTTCTAAATAGCTACTATATTTTAGGCTATTATAAGGTTAAAGGTAACTCTAAGGATAAGTTATTTACCCCTATTAATCTTAACTAACTAAATATTTAGTATTTATTTTATCTTATATATATAGTAAATAATGAACTATTTTTATATACTTTAAGCCCTTAGTACTTTTATAAGGAGTATTAAAGAAGAAAGGTAATTTATATATAAAATACTACTATATTTACTTAAAGTCTTACCCTTTACTACCTTACTTATAAAATTATAGTAACTATTTATTATAATAAGGCTATAAAGATACCTTATTTCCTTACTTATAATACCTTTAATAATAAAGGAAAGAAAGTTATATTAAATAAGCCTTTTAAAGCACTATATAACTATTTTACTACTACCTTATATACTATTAAAAAGTATACTATACCTACTATTACTATTAGTTTCTTACCTATACCTTCCTCCTAGCTAATAGAATAATCCTAAGCTACTACTAATAAAATACCTATATATCCCTTACTTACTATTATAATTAATTCTATTATAATTTACTTATTAAAAACTAATATTAATTATACTAATACTTAGTTATTTAAAATATAGTACTAAGTTAAGTAGCTAATATCTATATATTAAGATTTATTTACTAATTACTAATTATATTAGCCCTTTTTATTATTTTATTTACCCTTATAACTTAAAAAGTAGGTATATATACCTATACTACCTTTTTATATAATATTATATATACTATTACTTTTTAGTATTTTATTTAAATAAATTAGCTAGCTATTAAGGCCCTTTTCTACTATTACTATACCTTTACTTACTATTACTATACCTTTTTTTACTACTATTATACTACCCTTTACTAATATTATACTATTATTTATTCTCTTTTAGTATACTTTATTTTTATTACTCTCCTTTAGGCTACCTTTAAACTTCTTTAACCTAAAGTTATAAAAAGCTAATATATTTTTTATTAGCTAAAAGTTACCCCCTTTATTTTTATTTAACTTACTTATTATAGCTATATTATTTAAATACTATAAAAAAAAATTAAATTTATTAAGCTACTTTATTTATTTTATTTAAAGGTAGGTAGTAGTAATTTATTAAAATATTATAGTTAGAATAAAGCCTATATAAGGCTTAGTAGGGTTTAAATTTATATTTAATAATATACTATATAATATTAATTAAGAATTATAGTATACTTATATTAGTTTATTACTAAAATATATATTACTTTATTATAATTTAAATTATACTAAGGCTATAGTATTCTTTAGATTTTTAAGTAATTTTTATATTAGCTATATATAGCTAACCTATTTAACTAATATATTATAGTAATTACTATAGCCTTTAGTATTTTTTATAGCTAGAATATACTTAACTTAGTATTTATAGAGTATATTTATATTATTATCTTAAAGCTAAATAAGGCTTAGTTAGGAGTTAAGTAGGACTTAAAAAGGGAATAAATTATTTACTATATACTTTATTAAATTAATATAGAAAATAAAGTAAATACTACTTAGAATATTTAGTTTAATAATAAAAAGTATTAAAATATTAAGTATAATATATTTAGCTATAATTTAATTTAACTTCTTACTTAATTAAAGGGTATAAATATTATAAAGGCTAAGCTAAACCTTATCCCTTAGCTAATATTACTTTATTAAATAATATAACTAATTAAAAAACTTTTATTAATACTATTAAGTAAAGTTAATAGTAGCTTAAGTAAGTACTATTCTTTATTGAATATATTTAAAAAACTAAACTACTTATTCCTTAAGGGATATTTAGCTTTATATAAAAGCTAGTATATATTAAATTAAATTAATATTAAACCTATAAAGTACTATATAAGTACTTAGGCTAGTAATTAATAATATATAGTTAAGTAATGTATTACTTAACTTATAAATTAGTAATAAAGTGAATAAATTAATAAAAGTTATACTAAGTATTTTAATAAAATTAGTATAAGTAGTATAGTACTATAATAGTATTATATTATTACTTTAATTAAATATATTAATAGCCTTTAATACTATTTATTATAAGTAGTTATTTTATACCTTTATTATTACTAATATTCTTATATAAATAATAGTATAAATTTACTTCTTTACTACTAAATATATAGCTAGCTTTTTTTTTAATAATAAATTTATAAGCCCCTTACTTATAACTATAAAGGTATTATAAAGGTTATTTATTTCTTTTATTTTTTTCTTATTTATATTACTTTATTATATACTAAGCTTTAAGTAGTATAATTTATATTCTTTATAAAAGTTTCTAATAATATAAATATATTAATATATAAATAAATAGTAAAAAAAATATAAAACTACCTTAAGATTATATAATTAATTCACTAAAAGCAATTTTAAAAATTAAGCCTTAAGTTTAATTTAAAGAAGAGTAAATTTATATACTTTACTAAATAATATATTATTATTATAATATTAACCTAGCTTAATACTAATATAATTTAATTAGTTTAATTTACTTACTTTCTTAAGGTATAGGTTTAATATAAACTTTATTAAAAAGTATACTAAAGCTAAGTTAAGTTTAAACTACTATAGTAATAACTTACTTTTATGTTACTAATAGCTTTACCTTTAAGGCATTTACTATATAATATATAGCTTTTATATATATAAATTATTTAAAGTATTATTATATATAGTATAGAATTATACTATACTTTTATTAATATTAGTAATAAAGTATAAAGTATAGCTAAGGTATGTATTCTTAAATAAACTAAGTATCTAAGAATAATAACTAATGCCTTTAAGGCTATATTATATACTTTAGTTAAAATAAAAGTAGTTATAGCTTTAATTAACCTTTACTTTAATTATTATTTACTATACTTTTATTAATAAATAAAAGCTAATAAAATAGCTAAGTAAATATATAATATATATACTATAATAATAGCTTAACTTTAATATAAACTAATTTATTAAAAATATAGCTATTTATTATAATAAAAATAAAAAACTTTTCGCGAATTCGCCCGCACCGCAGTAGCAACGCAGAACCGACTCTAAACCTCTTAAAAAGTGTAGAAAAAGAATTGCTATATCCGTTTTACCCTATCTTTAATAGCGCATTAGTGCTAGAGCGTAGGCATAGCAGATAAGGCAATGCTAATAGATATTAATAATAGGAATTATAGCCTTATATAGAGCTACTACTACCTACTTATAGAATAGGGTAGCTTTATATTAATAGTGCCTTAAGTTACTCCTATACTACTACCTATATATAAGTAAATACTAAACTACCTTACTATTAAATATAATAAAATAGCTAAACTTATACTAGCTATAGTGCTAGAGAGTATATAGAATATTATCCTTTACGTTAATAATATAGCTTTAACGTATACCTAATATAGCCTCTTTATACCTTAAACCTACACTAAAATATTAATAAAATTAACCTTACTATTACTTAATAAGCTTATTATAGTTAAAAACTTAAAAGAAGTTATTAAATAAGCAGTAAAGAAAGCTATTAGCACTAGGAATATAATAGCCCTAAGCTAAGCTAGTATTACTACTAAAGGCATTACCTAACTACTTATTTAATAAATTTAGGCTATAATAATAGCAGTACTACTTTATATTTACTATAAAACTATTATTAAAAGCAGTATAATAGCTAAAGCTATATAAAACTACTTACTTAAAGAAATAGTTATTACTATTAACTAAGCTACTAATATTAATACTACTATAGTAGTATATTGCCTCTATAGTAGTAATACTATAATTATATTTTAGAATATAGTAAAGCCTTATACTAATAATATAGCCTAGGTTAGCACTACTTTTAGCCTAAAAGTAATGCTAAACTAATATATATTTAGTATTATTATTAAGGGCTTTTTTATATACTATATATAGAACTAAGAGAAGGATAATATTCTTTAAAATATAATTATAGCTAATAGGCAGGGTTTAGTAAAGGTTATAGTGTAGAAGCTATATAACACTATAACCTAATCCCCCTTAATTATTGCTATTAATAGAGTTAATATAGTAAATAAGCTATACTACACTAGAATTATTTATAAAGCTAAGATATTTAAAGCTAAGCCTTATAATAATGCTATCTATCTCTAATAATGCTTTAAGTGCTTTAAATTTAGCTATATAGCTATATACTATACATTACCCCTAAGGTATAGCTACTACGTATTTAGTTAGTATAAAGAGAGTAAATAATTATACCTAGTGCTATTAAGAGCTATATAGGAATGCTATATTAACTACTTAGGACCTTACCCTATATAGTTATATATATATAATATTATAAATAAATAATAGAACTATACGTACACTATATACCTAGTATAGCCCCTAGCCTTTACTAAACCTTCTATACTAAAGAAAGACAGTTAAATAGAGGTATCTAGCTATAGCTAGAGAAGAGATATAAGCAACTTACTATTATAAGAGGCTTTGCTATAGAAATAAGTTAGTAGACTACACACCTACCTCCCTAACACTAAACTAAAATTAATATAGCACTTATAAGCTACTATAGAGGCCTTCCTAAGTTAATAACCTATAGCCACTATAGCACTAAATAAGCTAAGCCTAACCTAACACACTATATAAAGTATATAATAAAGGTTATATACTAGAATATATAGAAGAAAACCCACTTTATATATCTAGCACTAGAGTCCTAACCTAGAGCTAATGTAATAGCAATATAGGAGCTAGGAACTATAGATAATAAATTACCTAACCCTAGCTTTAGCTACTTTTAACTTACTACTTAGAGCAGCTATACTATAATTTATATAAACTACTAGTATAGGCCTAAGGCATAGTTAATATATATAGGTAAGGACTAATACTTAATAACATTAGTAGAATACTACATTTACTTATTATATTCCCTAATCTATAAACTTAATTAAGCATTACCCCTCCTTAACTTTATAGTAGCCCTACCTCTAAACTATAGCGTTTTTATAGGAGACTTTAACTAATACTACCTACTTTAAAACTATTATAGCTAAACCTTAATAAAAAGCAATATACTCCTTATACTAGTAATATAGTAGTAGCTTAAACTTATAATACTATAGGGTAAAGTAACTTAAAGAATATAAGGTAAAAGGGATAGTACTATAGACTATACTTAGGTTACCTATAATATAGAAGCTAAATTTATAGGGGGACTAAACCTTACTAAATCTAACTATATTTTATAGGTTATTTATATTAGCACTAGCCTAAGGCTATATAGTAACCACTTACTTTATTTTAAATAGTTATATATAGAAGATAACCTTATAATAGCTAAGGTAGTAATATAATTCCACTATAACCTTACTAAACCCCCACTCTAAATACCTTTAGAAATTAATAGCTATATAGAATAAATAATAACTAAGCTTTAATCTATTATAAACCTAGCAGTTCTAAAGGAACCCTAAGGTAGTTCTAAGCTAAACCTATAGTAAAACCACTATACTAAAGAAGCTACCTAAAATGCTAAGAGAGTATTATAATAATAGTGGATATTTTATACTAAAGAGAACTAATAACTTACTGCTAATATAGCCTAAATATAGTACTAAACTATTAGTAATAAAAGGTATAGTGCCTAGCGCTTTACTATTAAAGTAGCTACTGCCTATAAAGAAGACCTATAGAAACTTAAATACTAGGTATAGCTTTATAGCGGACTACTACTAAAATAGTAGTAAATCCCTACTTTTATTTAAAGTAAGAGTATAAACGCTATAACTACTAAGTTATACTAAGAGAAAGCAGCTATACTAGCTAACTATTTCTTCCCTTTCTCCTAAGCCTACCTTAATAATATACTAAAGAATCTTAATAACTACCTTAATACTATAACGTTCCTATTAGAAAACTACTTTAATACTAATAAAATTTATAGTATTATTAAAAGCCTAGCTAGCTAGAAGGTACTAAGACTAAATAAACTTTTAGCTAAATACCTTAAAGTATATAGTAAGCTACTAGCTAGAACCCTTACCTACCTACTTAATATATACTACTATATTAACTACTACCTAGCTTTATTCTAGTAAGTAAAAGTTATTATCCTTTATAAGCTAAGCAAGACCTTATTAAAGCAGTAAAGAGTAAAGGCCTAGCGCTCTATCTTACTTCTTAATATTATTAGTAAAGTAATAAAGGCAATAGTAGTAAGTTAGCTTACCCTTATAGCTAAGTTAAGTAGCACACTACCTAACCTATAAATAAGCAATAGAGTAGATAGGTTAATAGAGGTTACACTAAGTATTTTAGTGGAATTAGTATATACAGCGTAGCACTATAGTAGTATTACATTACTACTCTAACTAAATATATTAGTAGCCTTTAACACTATTTACTATAAAAAACTAACTTATACCCTTATAGCTACTAGAATCCCTATATAGATAGTAGTATAAACTTACTCCTTTACTACTAAATACACTACTAACCTTTATTTTAATAATAAATCTATAAGCCCCTTACTTATAACTATAGGTATACTATAAGGGTCTTTAATATCTCCTATTCTCTTCCTACTTTATATTACCCCCTTATATACTAAGCTCTAAGTAGTATATTTTACGCTTATTATAAGCTTCTTTAATAATATAAATATACTTATATATAAGTATATAGTAAAGGAGATATAGGATTGCCTTAAGGCTGCCTAGGTAATTTACTAAAACTAGTTCTAAGAATTAGGTCTTAAGTTTAATTTAGGGAAGAGCAAACTTATATACTTTACTAAGTAGTGCGCTATAATTACATTACTAGTCTAACTTAGCTTTAATATAGTGTAACTAGTCTAGTCTACCTGCTTTCTTAGAGTATAGATTTATTATAAGCTTTGCTAGAAAGTATACTAAAGTTAGGTTAAGTTAAAATTAGTATAGTAGTAGCTTACACTTACATTGCTAGCAGCTTTAACCTAGGGATGCTTATTATATAATATATAACTCTTATATATATAGGTTATTTAGAGTATAATTATATATAGCGTAGGATTGCACTATACCCCTACTAAAGTTAGTAGTAAAGCTAGGGGTATAGCTAAGGTATTTATTTCTAAATAAACTAAGTGCTTAAGAATAATAACTAGTGTATTTAAGGCAATGCTATATACCTTAATTAAAACTAAGGTAGCTATAGCCCTAATTAACCTCTACCTTAACTACTATTTACTTTACTTTTACTAATAAATAAAAGCTAATAGGATAGCTAAGCGTATCTAAAGCGCCTGCGCTGCGATAGCGGCTTGACTTAGACGCAGACTAACGCGCTAAGGGCGCGGCCGCCCACCGCACCCGGATAACCGCCCAGACTACGTACCGTTCCCGAACCGACCCCGCGACCACCCACTAGAGCCCTCTCCAACAAGTCAGGGAGGCTCTGGAAAACAACAAGCCAGCGACTGCGCTCACTAAGTGGCTCGTTTCAACGGGGCGCATCCCTTAGTTTCGGCTCGCAAAAAGCTTATAAGATTAATGGGCTAAGGATATTAAGGATATAATACTACGCAGCACCTAGCGCAGCATAGGCATAGAGGCAGCGGGAAGCTGCGCGGATATTATAGCTAGTATAGATTATTGGAATATATAATTTATTTTTAAAGAAAAATAAACGTAGTAGCTAAGAAAATAGAAAATAGGCGTAGCGTGCCTACGCTAGCTCTAGGCCTATGCCCCCTTAGCCTCTAGCTCCCCTCTCTCCTCCTCTACCCCCTACCTCTCCTCCTTTACTTTCTCCTCCCCCTTTACTACCTCCTTTATATAGCCCTATATAGTAACTATAGTAAGCCTATTCTATAGAATATTATTTAGTTCCTTTAGTGCATTAATAATATAGTAAGTCTATAGTAGTAGCTTACCCTTAACTAAGGTTAAGGCTAAAGCTACTATAGCACTGCTACTAACCTATATTACTATAGTAGCAGATAAGCCTACCTACTTTATAAATTAAACTACCTCTTTCTAAGTAGTATTATACTCTTTAGCCTAGCTATATATTAGTATTATATTAATATTATAGTAAAACTATATTTTAGCTACCTTATACTTACATTAATAAACTCCCTAAAGGTATAGAGGTTCTATATATTTATAACTTATTTAATAGCCTTTTAGTATAATATAATATTTAGATTTAGCTATAGAACTAATTAGCTACTACCTAGCTATTAATGTAAATAATAGATATAATACTTATGCCTAAATAAGTTTTTTTTACTTTTATACACTTAAAGCATATACTACTAGTACCTATTTAAATTAGTAATAAAAGTAGTATAGGTTAGAAGGGGGCACTAACCTTTAGTGCTATAGTACTGTTTTTTAATGTTTTTAGCTTATATTAAGTAAGCTTTATAGGGCTAGGCCTATAATTAGCCTAGCTATATAAGGGTTAGCAATAGTAGTGTATTAAAAAGGGATTAGTACTTACCCTAAGTGTAAGAATTAATTTTATTATAAGAGTAGGTAGTATCTTTAATAATACTATAGTTAGTCTAGGGCGGTAATAGGGTAGCATTACTATAAAAATAAGAATAGGGGTATACTTATAATAGAAGTAATAAATAAAGAAAGAAGAAAAAAAAGAAAAGCCTAAAAATAAAAAGAAAAGAGTAAATATAGTGTTTCTTTCTCTTTTTATTATATAACTAATAAATAGCTAATAGTTAGTTTAATAATAGCTAGCTACTAGCTAGCGTAGCTAATACTATAAAGGTATAGAAGCTAGAGGAATATTTTAGGCAAGGGGGCAGTAACCTAGGGGAATTAGCTAGGAACTAGTATAGAAAATAGGCTAAGCGCTTAAGGCAACTCACTATATATTATAGACTACCCCTAAGGGTAATCTGCATTATCACTGCGCCTCTACTAACCTAGTCTGATTCTGGTTTTATACTATACACTCTCCTACAATACTAGTTAAGTTTAGCTAGTAGCGCACTACTTCTTATAATTAAAACCAGCGTAGAGCTACTATAGCTCCGCTATAGAATATAGAAAAAGGTTATATATAGGTTTTTCTCCCTATACTAGGGTTTTTCCTATATAGTTTAAGTAGCAGAGGTACTAGTATTAGGCTCACAAGCCTGACTAGTGTAATAATAATAATAATAATAATTATAATAAAATAACTATTTAAATTATATATTATTTTTAAATTAGTTTTATAATTACTTATTAAAACTATTTTTAATTAAAGCACTTACCTTAAAATAAAAGGACTATTAATACTAAAAAAGAATTACTATATAGGTATACTAAACTTATATTAACTATATAATAATAAAGCTTAACTTTAACTTTACCTTTATTATTAAAATTATTTACTTTTACTTAAGCTTTATTAAGTATAAATCTATAGTGCTTATATAAATATACATAAAATATATTAAGCTTAATACCTTTTTTTTAGCTAATATATTTCTAAAGTAGAATTACTAATATATAGCTACTAAGTTAATAATAAAAACTATTATTATATTTTATTATTTTATAAGAATTTTAATTACCTTTACTTTATTAATATAAATATATATTTAGTATATAACTAATATAAAGTTAGAGAGATATTAAAGTATAATAAGCTAGTAACTATATTTATAAAGTAGCTTATATTAATAAAGTATATTCTTTAATTTTAACTTATTAAAAGTCTTTAAGATTAATAAGCTAAAGATACTAAAAATATAATAAAATATAGTACCTAGGGTAGTATAGGTATAGGAATAGTAGGGAGCTATATAGATATTATAGTTAAAATATATTATTATAATATATAACTTATATTTAATAAAATACAAAAAATAATAGCCTAAAAGATGAAGAAAAAAAATAGAGATAATATACCTATACTAGCCCTAGGCCTATACCCTTTTACCCCCTTTCTTTCCTTCTTTCCCCTCCTTTTTATTATTCTTTACCTTTACTACTATATAGGCCTATACTATTATTAAGCTAAGCTTATAAACCTTTTATAAAATCTTACTTAAAATATTATTCTATTTCTTTAGTATATTAATAATATAGTAGGCTTATAGTAGTATCTTACCCTTTACTAAAGTTAAAGCTAAAATTACTATAGTAGTATTAATAGCTTATATTACTATATTAATAAATAAGCCTATTTATTTTATAAGCTAAATTACTTTTTTTTAAGTAATATTATATTTCTTAGCTTACTTATAAATTAGTATTATATTAATACTATAGCTAAACTATAGCTATATTACTTTATTCTTATATTAATAAACTTCTTAAAGGTATAAAGATTTTATATATTTATTACTTACTTAATAGCTTTTTAATATAATATAATATTTTAATTTAGTAATAAAACTAATTAGCTTTTAGTTAGCTATTAATATAAACAGAAGATATAATACTTATACCTAAATAAGTCTTTTTTACTTTTATATACTTTAAGTTTATACTATTAATACTTATTTAAATTAGTAATAAAAGTAATATAGGTTTAAAGGGAGTACTAACCTTTAGTATTATAGTATTATTTTTTAATATCTTTAGCTTATATTAAGTAAGCTTTATAAAGCTAAGCTTATAATTAGCTTAGCTATATATAAATTAGTAGTAGTAATATATTAATAAAGAAATAATACTTACTTTAAATATTAGAATTAATTTATTTATAAGGGTAAAAGATATCTTTAATAATACTATAGTTAGTCTAGGGTAGTAATTAAGTAGTATTACTATAAAAATAAAAATAAGGGTATACTTATAATAAAAGTAATAAATAAAAAAAGAAAAAAAAAAGGTTAAAAATAAAGGGAAAAGGGTATATATATCTCTTTTTATTATATAACTAATAGTTAGCTAATAATTAGTTTAGTAATAACTAGCTACTAACTAATATAATTAATACTATAAAGATATAGAAGCTAAAGAAAGGTTTTAAGTAAGGGGGTAGTAGCTTAAGGGATTAGGCTAGGGATTAGTATAAAAGGTAAACTAAATGCTTAAGGTAACTTACTATAATATATAAACTACCTTTAAAGGTATTCTATAGCATTACTATACCTTTACTAATCTAGTTTACTTTCTATTTTATACTATATACTCTTTTATAATACTAACTAAGTTTAGCTAGTAGTATACTACTTTTTATAGTTAAAACTAATATACAGTAACTATAGCTCTGCTATAGAACCTAAAAAAAGGCTATATATAACCCTATACTAAGGTTTTTCCTATATAGTCTAAGTAGCAGTGGTACTAGAATTAGGCTAACAGCCCAACTAGAGTAATAATGATAATAATAATCTCTTTATTATAGAAATTAAAGGCTTTAAAGGATATTTTATTCTTTAGCTTATTAACTTTAGTACTAGCTTTACTAAAAGTAATAAATTCTTTAGAATAAATACTTGAATTTTTACTAGAATTACTACTAGCACTAGGGCTACTAGGTCTTTTATAGGGCTTTAAAGCCCCTAAAAAAAGGTTAAAATTTCTTAATATAAAGGATCTCTCTTAACCCTTATTATTATCCTTAGCCTTTTTAAAGGATTTTTTATCCTAACTTTTCCCCTTTTTCTTAAAATTAGGGTTAGAATTTCCCTTATTTTCTTAGGGGGAATATTTTTTTTTTTGTTTTTATTAGAATATTTAAAGGTCTTATTTTCTTTAAAGCCTTTATATATAGATTCTTTAAAAGCAGTAGCTCTATAATTTAGAGTTTTAAATACTAAAGAGCTTTTATTTCTTTACTTTTTTAGTAAATTAACTATAAGAAATTATAAATTTAATGCCCCTATAAAGGCCCCTAAAGCCCTATTAATTCTTATAAAAAACATTGCCTTTTAGCCTACTAAGGAAAAGTTAACTTTAGGGCTTATAAATATTAGTTTACTTAGTTTATAGGCTCTATAAAAATGCTTACTAAATTTAGCTTAGCTAATAGGTTATTAAATAAAGTATTAAAAGACTTTAGGGACCCCTTATAACCTTAGAAATATAGGCTATAAAATTAGTTATATAGAGTACTATACTATATTTTAAAACTCTAAGAATACTGCTAAATTAAAACACTAAATACCTCTGAGGGGTTTTTTTATTAAATTATAGTATTTTAAAGGCCTTTAGTGTAGCTATCTCTTAAAAGTATAAGAATTATAGCTTAGTTAGAATTACTAAGGTTTTTAGTAATACTAAGTGTTGGAATCGTCGGAATCGCTGCATTTTCCGGGTCAGAATGTCAACAACGGGTAAATCCGTATTGACCCGGATTGACCCGGCCAGCCGAGCCACGAGGGGAATCCGGCTATTCCTATAGGTTAGAACCCTTAGCAAAAACTCTGCACATCCTATAGCCTGCTGTAGCCTTCTATAAAATATGCTATAAAGACCCCTTTAGCTAGGCCACACACTTAGAAGAAGTAAAAGCACCTTAAGATACACGCAGACCCTATAATAATAGTAACGTCCTATATTATGCCCTTTACCTATATTATTCTAGAATAAATCCTAATACTAATTAGTAAGCTCTCTTATTCTTAATAATATACTTATAGATTAGCTAGGAATTATCCCTAAAAGAGATAAGTGCTTCCTATATATTATAGAAGTGCTTATACTAAGAGAAGAAGGTTCCTTTGCTATATTAGCTAGAATTAAGCTTCTAAAAATGCAGCTTCTTTATAATAAAAATAGATTCTTTTTCACTATATTAGCTAGAATTAACCTTTTAAAGCATAAAATTCTCTATAGTTTACACTATTATTTATAGGAAAACCTTATCTATTAACTAACTAACCCTTTGTTATACTAAAGCCTATATAGGGATTAACTAACTGGAATAAAATCTTAGCTAAAAGCCTGCTAAATCTAATATTTAGAATATTAAACTATTTAATTATAAGGATATTAACCTATAAAAAAGGTTCTTATAACCCTTTATAAAGTAGTGCTAGTAATACTACTTTACTGTAAATATTGCTAGATATAGACCCCTCCCTCCCCCTAATAATCTCTAGATTTAGAAGAATTATTAGCCTTAACTAGGGAATTTATTATAAGAATAAACTAAAAAAGCATTAAAACTATTAGTATATTATTAACTAGATAGCCTTTATTCTAAACTACTATTCTAAAGTATAGTAAAAAGGTTTTAAGCTTTTTAATGCATTTTATAAAGACTTTACTAGTTAAACTACTAAAGACTTTAAAAGGGCACTATTAAGCTTATATAGGGAATTATATATATTCCTTAAATAAAGAGACATTCCTATAAGGACTAGCTATAGATATTACACTAACTCCCTTACTACCCTTATTATAGCCTTAGAAGAGTAGATTAAAGCATAGTTTCCTAGCTAAGCTACCCTTTAATAACCTCCTCCTTTTATAGTAAAGCCTATAGCCTCCTTATAGAAATTGTAAGATACCTATTTAATTAATTAGCAAACACGCTAAAGCTAAAACCCACAATTAATTAACCTCCTATTATAATAATAAGGAAGAACCTAATAACTAGTTAAATTTTTGCTATTGCTAACAACGTTAACCCTAATAATAACCCCTAACTAAGCCTGCTGAATTCTCTTAAACATTAATAAAACCTATATAAATAATAAGAAATATAGCAGAAAAATATATAACTTCCTAGGTCTAAAGATGTTTATCTTTAAAGACTAATACTTATAAAGTTATATGCCTAAAGAGCTATAGGTAAGAGTATTTCTAATTATTCTTAAAGATAATACCCTTACTTACTATATTTATAAATTAGCTAGGAAAGGCTTTATAATTAGAGACTTAGCTAATGCAGTTAGGAATCACTTTAAAACTAAAAGTAATAGGCAATTTTATTATATAAAGTAGAATTCCCTAACTTTTTAGAAGGTTTCTTTAAAGAACCCTAAAAAGAATATACTTTAATGCCTTAAATTACTTATTAAGCAGCTTTACTATATCTACTATAGACTTTACAACCCTTCTAGTAAGGATATAGAGCTTTAATAATAACTAATTACTACTATTAGTAGTATACTAGAATTTAGGCTTATAATATTTTTAAGCTCCCCTACCTTTAAGGGACTTATTAAAAACCTTTATAAATACCTATAAATTATATAACTAGCAAATTTATAGTTATTTTAATAGCTAACTGCAGCTTCCTCCTAAAACTATAAAGAAGCCCGCTACCACTATAAAGAAGCCTATTACTACTATAAGCAATTATCTAATTAGTTCCTTAGTAACTAATTATAATAATAATAAAGAGGCTTCCCTCTAGTGTGCTTTATATACTATAAACCTAGATATTAGTTAATATCTTATATAGTATAAAAGCAATAAAAAGCTAAAGAGGATTAGTAAAAGAGCCTAAGACATAAGGGATAACCCTTAAAGCAAAAATATTATATGTTTTTACACACATTTAAGGGATAACCTAAAGCTAAGTCTAACTCTAACACTAATAACATATATCTAGCTTAGAAAGCTATAAATACATTTAGGGCAGCCCCCTAACTAACCTTTTCCTTTAAAGAGTATTCTAACTAATAAATTAAATAATTCTATAAAGAAGAGAAAAGTATAAGGAATGCAGCCCTAAGCTAGGGTATATAATAAGAAATATATAAGATTTATATAGAATTTATATATAAAAGAGTAAGCTTCTATAAGGAGAGGTAGGAAGGACTTTAGAAAGTCCTATTTATTATTTTTCACTTCTTTTCTTTAGTAGACCTATAACCTATTATTAAATTAGATAGTTTATTTATTTTTATATATAAAACCCTATTTTTTTAAGACTTATATAAGCTTTTTTAAGTAATTCCTTCTATAAAGAAGAGAGAATTTCTAGTGTTAGAATTATTAGAATTGCTATATTTTCTAGGTTAGAATATTAATAATAGGTAAATCCGTATTAACCCAAATTAACCTAGCTAGCTAAGCTATAAGGGGAATCTAGCTATTTCTATA
The DNA here is from genome assembly GCA_018360225.1 of Claviceps pusilla. Taxonomy (NCBI): domain Eukaryota; kingdom Fungi; phylum Ascomycota; class Sordariomycetes; order Hypocreales; family Clavicipitaceae; genus Claviceps; species Claviceps pusilla. Next base: position 70,820 of record SRPW01000004.1, on the reverse strand, counting down.
GGTTAGAACCCTTAGCGAAAACTCTACACATCCTATTGCCTGCTGTGGCCTCCTATAGAATATGCTATAAAGACCCCTTTAGCTAGGCCACACACTTAGAAGAAGTAAGAGCACCTTAAGATACACGCAGACCCTATAATGATAGTGACGTCCTGCGTTGTGCCCTTCACCTATGTTATCCTAGGATAAATCCCAACACTAAGATTTTCTAAGAAATTAGGCATTTTTAGTGTCTTAAATTAAATATTTAGAGCTTACTTTTACTAATTAAAATTTTCTAGCCTCTTTAGTCTAGCTCTCTTTAAAAAGCTATAAACGTTTTTATTAAATTCTATAATAATAAAATTATTAAAAGAGTTTAAAATATTAGAATTTTTAGGGCTTTTTTAAGTTTTTTCTTATATGAGCTTAGCTATAGGTTTTAAAGTTATAGCTAAGGTAAAAGTAATAGTAGCCGCTAAAATTTCTAATTTTTTAAAAATATTAAAAATATTATTATTTTATTATAAAATCTATTAGTTTATATGCTCTGCCTATAACTACTCTAGAGTAGGGACCCCTTAGTTAGTTTAGCTTAAATCTCTTAAATTTATGTTTCTTATTATTTTATTTTATTATATTTTTTTAATATTTTTAAAAGTAGGAATATTTTTTTATTTTTTTATAAAAGGTAGTCTTTTAAATTATAGTAAATTTACTATATATCTTTTTCTTTTATAAAAGTAGGAACTCTTTTATATCTTTTCTTTTTATAGAGGTAAAGTTCTTTATAATTTTTATTTTATTTATAAGAAATTCTTATAGAGCAAAATATTTCTCTTTTTACTAATTCTAAATTTTTATAAAAGTAGGAATTCTTTTATATTATATTTTTTTCTATTTTATAAAAGAGAAAACTTTGTTTTAGTAAATTTATTCTTTTTATAAAAGAAATAAGTAGCTTCTATACTTTTAATAAATATAGTAATATTTTCTTTTATTATAAAAAACTTTAGTGAATTTTTTAAATATTAAAAATTCTCTTTTCAGCTTATAACCTATTAAAAATAATAAAGATAGGTACTATAAAGCATAGCTTACTAAGGTAGTAAGCTTAGTAAGTATATATATATAATATCTACTACTTTATAGAGTAAAGTATTATAGTAAGCTATAGTTTGCTATATTCTATAAAAAATAAAAGCTTTTATATTGCTCTTAGTACTATTTAATTTACTAAAGAATTTATAATAATAATATTTAATAAATTATATTTAATATCTAACTTTATAGGTATATATAGCTAGTAAAAGTAATTCTAATAGTTTATATAGTTAGGAGCTATGAAGGTGTTCTTACTTTCTTTCTAAATATACCTACTAACCTTATTAGTAAACTTTAGTTATTAGCTAAGCTTTATAAGCTACTTTTTGTTTTTTATAAAATTTATTTATATAGAAAAATAAAATAATAAACTTATAGCTATATAAACTAGCTACTAATATACTTATAATTAATTAACTTAATAGAAATTAATATATAATACTATAAAACTAATTTTTAAATATTTATATAAAAAAAAGCTTAAAATTTAGTAATAAAGAATTTAATTTTAAGACTTTTTACAAATTCCTTTTTATTAAAAAAATAGTAAAAAAAATATATTATAGAATAGCTACCTTCCCTAACTAAATAGCTATTAATTAGCTTAGTTATATTCTTTTTTTTATTTCTTTATATTTTTACTAATTACTTTGTAAATCTTACTTAAATACTAAACCTATTTGGTAGCTATCAGCCTTACTATATAGCTATTAAAATAAGTAAAAAAGGGTTAAAAGTAAGGATTTATGGGGACCTTATAGCTACAAGCCTATATACATAACCTTTAGTCGGAATTCTATGGTTATGCTGCCTGCGCGCTCGCTCGCTTGCTGGCGTACACTGGCTTACAAAGCCCCCTATAAAGTGCTTCTATTAGCGCTATAATTAAAGCACTAATAGTGAGGAATATCTGTAAAGAACCCTGTAATTTTCAACATATATGTTATGGTTTGGTCTTTGACCTAACCTTAGGCTGCGTGCGGACGAACCGCGCCAGCTGGCACCCACCCTAGCGACGACCGACCAATATAGATGTCAATGCGTATCCTTTTGGCTAGCTTGCGGCTGGTGCAGCTGGTAAAGGATCCGGTCGACCGGTATTGACTGCGCTGACATCCGCGATGACCTAATTGGGTTAGTCCATAACAATATATAATTACTATATAGTAATTAAAGTAAGGAATATTATAGCTTATATAGTAATTTTTTATTTATTTATTAAGTTTTACTTAAAACTTTATAAGTTTTATTATATTTATTTAAATACTTTTATTTATAAAGTATAACTTTTATTTAAAATAAATCAAAATATTTATAAATTATTTATTTAGTATTATTTAAGTTAGTTTAGTTTTATAATTATATATTTCTTTTAATAAAAGTTTATAAATATAATATTAAAGTAATTAAAAAAATAGCTTAATATATATTAATAGTTATTATTAAGCTTAAAAAATAAAGTTATTTATATTTAAATCTTAAGTAATAGGTTGTAGTAAATAAAAAACTATTTATTATAATTAGTATTAATAAAATTGAAGTTAATTTTTAGCTTATATATTATAAAGCTTTATTAAGCTTAAAATAAAGCTTTATTCTTATTATAAAGGTTTTTTATTAAAAATAGCTTATACTTAAGTTATATTTAATTAAAGTATATTAAAGTATTTATATAAAATATTTAGTTTATTATAACTATATAATAATATAATATTTTAAGTTAAGCTATTATTAAAATAATAATTTTATAAAAGTAGTATAAGTTTTATATATTATTTAATTAAGTTATTTATTTATAATACTAAGGGTTTATTATATTATTTATATATAAATAAATATTATAAATAATATTTAAATAATTAATAATTATTTTAAACTAGCTTAAATAGCTATTATAATTTAGTATTAATAAAGTTATTATTATTTATAAAAAGAAAGAAAAGATTACTATCTCTCTTTATTATATATTTATTTTATATATAATATATATTTATAGGGTTTACCCAATAGGTATAATAGGTTGGCTTATATGCTTCTCTCCTACTCTGCTAGGAATCTAAGCCTCTAGCTTAAATCCATTACAAAATTATATAATTCTTTAAAGAGCTAAGCTTATATATCTCTTTAATTTAAAGCTAAGGATTTGAATATAAAAGCTAAAGTTTATTTTATTTTTTATAAACTAATAATTATAAAGTAAATTGAAGTATTTAACTTAGTAGCTTACTTAATAAAACTAATATAAACTAATTTTAAAATTATAAATATAAATATTATAATATAATAAGCCTTAAATATATATGTTATAGGTTGTAAATAAGATTTAATAACTAATAAGCACTAGTTTATATATAGTATAATATAATTATAAAAAAGGTATAGTGTCCTAAAAATATAGTTATAAAAAAGACTTAAAATTATTATTATTATTATTGTTACTCTAGTTAGGCTTATAAGCCTAAAACTAGTACTACTGCTACTTAAACTATATAAGAAAAACCCTAGCATAGGGAGGAAAACCTATATATAACCTTTTTCTATATTTTATAGCAGAGCTATAGTAGCTTTATGCTAGTTTTAATTATAAAAAGTAGTATACTACTAGCTAAACTTAACTAGTATTATAAAAGAGTATATAGTATAAAATAGAAATTAGACTAGGTTAGTAGAGGTATAGTAATAATATAGATTACTTATAAGGGTAGTCTATAAGTTATAGTAAGTTACCTTAAGCGCTTAGCTTATTTTTTATACTAGTCCTTAGCTAATTCCTTTAGGTTACTACCTTTTTATTTAAAACCTTTCTTTAGCTTTTATACCTTTATAGTATTAGCTATACTAGCTAGTAGCTAGCTATTATTAAACTAACTATTAGCTATTTATTAGTTATATAATAAAAAGAGAAAGAAATATTATATTTACTCTTTTCTCCTTATTTTTAAGCTTTTCTTTTCTTTTTTCCTTCTTTATTTATTACTTTTATTATAAGTATACCTTTATTTCTTTTTTTATAATAATACTGCTTTATTACTACCCTAAACTAACTATAGTATTATTAAAGATATTACTTACTTTTATAATAAAATTAAATATTATACTTAAGGTAAGTACTAGTCTTTTCTTAATATATTACTACTACTAACCCTTATATAGCTAAGCTAATTATAGGCCTAGCCCTATAAAGCTTACTTAATATAAGCTAAAAATATTAAAAAATAGTACTATAATACTAAAGGTTAGTGCTCCCTTCTAACTTATATTACTTTTATTACTAATTTAAGTAAATATTAATAATATATACTTTAAGTATATAAAAGTAAAAAAAACTTATTTAGATATAAGTATTATATTTATTATTTATATTAGTAGCTAGGTAGTAGCTAATTAGTTTTATAGCTAAATTTAAATATTATATTATACTAAAAGGCTATTAAATAAGTTATAAATATATAAAACCTTTATGCCTTTAGGGAGTTTATTAATATAAGTATAAGGTAATTAAGATATAGTTTTACTATAATACTAATATAATACTAATATATAGCTAAGCTATAAAGTATAATACTACTTAGAAAGAAATAATTTAACTTATAAAGTAGGCAGGCTTATTTACTAATATAGCGACATAGGTTAGCAGCGGTATTGCAGTAGCCTTAGCCTTAACCTTAGTTAAGGGCGAGCTACTGCTGCAGACCCGCCGCATTGCTAATGCGCTAGAGGAACTGAATGATATTCTGCGGGACGGGCTCGCCGCGGTTACTGCGCGGGGCAAAGACTTAAAATAATATAAATTATTATTAAAAATATTTAGCTATTTTAATTAGCTTTAAAATAAATAAAATAAGTAATATTAAGGTACATATTAAAGCTACTTTAATAGAATAGTAAAATATAAATAGCTATAATAAAGGTATATAAATAATAAAGTTAAAATCTTTAAAAGCTAAGTGTTTAAATTTTTTCTTTATTTATAATAATAAAAGTATTATATTTATTATTTATTTAAGTATTAATAAACTTAGCTTTATTATAAAAAAGTAAAAAAAAATGTTTTTTATTATTTCTATTATTTGTTTATAAACTATTAGTTTATTTCTTAAGTATAAATACTTTATATTTTATATATTATAATTGTTGGGAATAACTCATAAAGGGAATATAAGTACTAAAATGCATGCATAATAAAAACAACGTAAAAAGTGTGATTCTTAATTATCTATCTTCTAAGGGCTAAGCTTATAAAGTGAGGAAAAAGGTAGTGTTATAGCTATGTATACAGTTAGCAGTGCAGCTAATTAAACCGTGTGTATTGTTATAGCGGACCCACCCGGTCGCCTATACACGCTATACCTAGCGTCTTACCTACACTAAGGTTTTACTATTAAAAGCAATTCTAACACTAAGGAATTCTCTCTTTTTATAAGAGGAATTACTTAAAGAGTAGCTAAAAAAATAAATAAAAATCTTAGTTAAAAAAAGTATTATTAAGTAAATTCTATTAGAAAATAAAGGGATATAATTAGTTATAGTAAGGGATCCTATTAGTTATAGTTATTATTATTACCTTTATATAGCTTATGTATACTTTACTTACCCTTTAATTTAAATATTAACTTTATTAGTATTAATAAAGGTTTCTAATGCTTTATTAAGTAAAGCCTTTATTATAGTATTTATAATATTATTATTTCTATTAATTTAGTGGATTTCTATAAGTTTATAATATTTATATAATTATTAAAGAGCTATAATATTAATTATTAAACGTTTTTCCTTAGTTATACCTAGCTTTATAAGGCACTTATATAGTAAAAGTAAGTTAATATAGATTATTATTAGAATTTAAGGAAATTTAAGGCATTCTATAAGGGTATTTAAGGTTATACTAATAGCGTAAGCTATATTAATACTTTATACTATTCTATATAGCTTAGAAGTAAGTATACTCTTTATAACTTTCTTACTTTTTATAAAGCTATATATAATAATATTCCTATAAAGTTTAAATTTAGCACTCTTACTACTTTTAGTCTTATTATTAATAATAATTATAAAGCCTATTTAAAAGCTTAGGTTCTTATTATTTATAAAAAAACTATTAATAAATATATAAAGTGCTACTATTAGTAAATTTATTATAAAATACCTTAAACTATAATTAGTATTATTAATTTACTATTAAATTCTCTTATTAAGCTTATTTATATTAGTTTAGTTAAGTTCTTAGGCTTAAACTACTATAGAAAGGTTATAAGCTACCTTAGATTAGTATATAGTTAAGATATAGGCTCCTTAAGTATATTCCTTAATATATTATTACTTTATAGTAGGATTATTAGCTTCTATAGTTTTAAGGTTATTACTTTAGCCTTTTTAGGTTAATATAACTATACTATTACTATTATTAGTTAAGATATAATTATTAAAAATAAAGAGACTTTTTAAGGTTAGCTTTTACTTAGGTTTTACTATAAAGTTAGCCTTTTAAAGCTTAATCTTTTTTTTATTAAAGAAAGTAAGGTTACTAAGTTTAAATATATTATTAATTTATATACTAACTATTCTAAAGCAGTTAGTATTATTTAAGGTAATAAAAAGGTATAGATTATAGCTAAATATACTTATTTAAAGCTTTTCTTTATAATACTTTAAATAAGTTACTTACTAATATGTTTTAGCTTTTATAATTTTATATAATAGCTTAATAACTTTTATTTTTATACCTTTTAGGTATAAATACTTAATTTACTTTAGTAGCTTTATAAGTATTAGCCTACTAAGGTTAGTTTATAATTAAATATAGGCCTATATAATATCTTTAAGCTAAAGAAAGATTTTATTTAGTACTAATAAAGGTGCTAGTGCTATAATTAACCTTTAGCTTACTTTTTAAATTATTAAGAATTATATAAGAATTAGTATTTTCTTATAGTTACTATACCTTTAAATTATAAGCCTTAATTTCTTATATAATTAGTTAGTCCCTTTACCCTTAACTTTCTATACTATATAAAAGTAAAAAAGGCATTAATTTCTATACTTCTTTTATTAAAAGTTATAAATTTAAATATACCTTTTATTAATAATATATTAATCTTAGCTTAATTTAACTTTTTAAAGGGTTTACCTTTTATAGTAATTTTATCTTACCTTTTAAGGTTTATTATAAGCTAGGTATTATTCCTTTTCTTTACTATAATAAAAGCTATAGTAATAGCTTAATACTTTAAAGTTACTAGTTTCTCCTTTTCTTTATTAAATTCCTTTTTTTCTTCCTTTATATACTACTTCTTTTTAATCCCTTCTCTTTTTATACTTTTATCTTTATTTTTCTTTTTTTTATAGCTAGTAGCTTTCTTTATTATTTTTAAGCCCTTCCTTAGTGAGAAGGGTAAATTATACCTTAAGCTACTAGTATATATACTAAGGCTATTATAGGTAGTAATAATAAATTTACTTAATATTATTAATCCCTTTAGCACTACCTCTCCCTTTAAATTCCTTTAGTATTATTACTTTTTTATTATTCTTTAATTATATACTTTTTTTTTAATACTAGCTTTTTTTCTTTCCTTTAGTATATTATAAAGAATAATAATAAATTTACTTTTATAAAAAGGTTCCCTTAAAGAGTACTCTCTCTCTCTAGTTTAACCCCCTTTTTATACTCTAGCTAAAGATATTTTAAATTCCCCTTATATTATTAAATTACCTAATATATTATCCCTATATTTCTTCTCTTTAATACCTCTTTTTTTAATAAATTCTTTATAGAAACTAATAAAATTCCTCTTTAAATACCTATTACTATAAAAGGTAATAAGAAACTGCTTTAATAGCTTATTAATTAAGAAAGTAATAAGGTACTTTCTTAGTTAGCCTATAGCCTTTAGCTTATTTTCCCTAGCCCTTTAGCTTATAAGTATAGTGCTGCTTTTATATAGTTTTTAATATAAAAAAAATATTTTCTTAGGTATTTAAAGCTTTAATAAAAGGTTTAAAAGGTTTCTTTATTTTTTATAATTACTTTATAAATACTATATAGTTTCTCTTTCTTTTTTTTTATAATACTTAAGGTATAGTTAGGCATTTTAGTATATATATAGAGTTTTATAATAATACTATAGAACCTTATTATACTATTAAGTATTTTTACTATATATATTTTACTATTAATATTTAAAAGCTTATAGGGGCTATACTAATTACCTTTTTTATACTAAATATAGACCTTTAACTATATTATTAATTAATAAGTTAGTTTTATATTAAGTTTATAATAAGTATAAAGGGTATTAGTAACTTATTATTTTATAAGGTATTTTTAAGCTTTATTAATAGCTTTATAAAAAACTATAGCTTTTTTAGTAACTAAAAAGCTTAGGGATAATTTATTTATTAAGTATAAATATATATTAAATATAAGTAGGGTAGGAATAAAGCTTTTAAGCCTAGTAAAGTTATTAATAGCTTTAATAGCTATTTTAAGGTATTATAAAGGGGTAAGGATATTACTAACCTTACTTTTAATAATATTATATACTTTTTTTAGTAAAGTATAATACCTTTTAATCTTACTAATACTTTAATAGGCTTCTATAGGCACTTTATTTATATTAATAGCTAGAAGGCATATTAAATACTGAAACTTAGTAGATATAAAATTCTTTTTAGTATTATAGATAATTTAGTTAAGTAGGCTAAGATATATATTAATTTAGTATTCTTTAAGGGTATTCTATATATTATAAGTCTTTTATATTTATAGCTTAAGGAATCTAGCTACTTAGAATACTATTACTATATTAATAATATATAAAATAGGCTAGTTATTAATTTAAAGAATATTAATAAGAATCTTATAGTTAAAGTTAATATTATTTTTAAAGGAAAACTTAAATTAATTTAAAGCTTTACTATTTATTTAGTAATAGTAGCATTCCTTTATAAGTTTCTAGATTAGGTTAATATAAGCTTCTTTACTAATATATTCTAAAAGCTTTATAAGCCTATTAATAGAGAGGTAGCTAAATCTTTAGTAAAGTTAATAAATTTTAGTTTTAAAAAGGTAGAATATAGTAGCTTCTTTAGCTTTAAAGGTTTACTAAGGATATCCCTATTTATTTATAATAAAAACTCTTTTTTAGCCTTAAATTAATATATTTTAGAGGTTATTAAGCTTTATACCTATTTAATCTATATTTAATACATAGAATAGAAATAGAGTTAATATATTAAGAATATAGAAGGTAATATTACTAAAACCTATAGAAACCTAGAGAATTCTATAGAAAGTTACTAAGCTAGTATTAAATATAATATTATATAGCTAGGCCTCTTTAATTTAAAGGTAAGGCATTAGTTTAATAAAAGCCTTAACCTAAGTGATTTTAATAGTTAAGATTTTAATTATATAAGTATTTAAAAGAATACTATAAAAGACCTCTTTAGTGTATTTCTTTTTTAAAATAAAGCATTAGTAGTTATTAAATATAATAAAAGTTTAGAAGTCCTTATTAAATATTTTATATATAAATACCTAGTTCTTAAGGATTCTAAATAGAGATATTTTATAATCCTTTAAGGGGTTCTTATTAATATTATTATTAATTAATAAGGTTAAAGTAGTTAAAAAGAACTAAGTATATATAATTTAGGGAGAATTAGCCCTTTGCTTATATATTCTAAATATAAAGAATATATTTATAGATTCCTATATATAATCTTTAATATTATTATTATTATTTATAAAGCTTTTATTATTATTATTTACCTTAAAAAAACCTTTAAAAACCTATAAAAAGGTAATAAATTGTTTATTAGTTAAAGGGTTTCTATACTTATTACTTTTCTATTACTTCTCTTTAGCCTTTTACTACTTATATTAAAGGTAGTTTATAAACTAGTACCCTTATTTACTATAAATAAAGTATTTCTATAGGAAAAGGGAAGAATACAAAGGTTTTTTATAATTAAAGGCTTTAGATTATAAAGTTACTATAGCTCTGCTATACTTTTTATTTATAAATAGCGTTTTATTATTTATAGAAGAGGTATTGCCTTTTATTATTTATTATATAAAGGTTATAGCCTCTTTAATATAAAAATATTTTCTAAGGTTACCTATAACCCCTTTATAGGTTAGTAAGTAACTATAAAAAGTATTATAGTATTTAGAAATATTACTAATAAAAGTAAGAAGTTATTAATAAAGCTATATATTAACTATAAAGGAGTTAAAGAGATTATAATGGATTTTCTTAAGGTTTTTAATAAGAATATTTAAGTATTATAGCTTAGTTTTATTAAGGTTATTATTAATAACCTTTTAAAAGGTTATAATATTTTACTTAATTTTATAAAAATATTAATTACTTTTAGTTTTAAAGTTATCTTTTATATAAGTAGTAAGCTTATTAAAAGAGAGTTCTTTATAGGATAGCTTATTTAAATAGTATATAAGAGTATTCTTTACTAATATAATTAAAAAAGTATAGTTTTAGATTTCTAAAGGGATATTATTATAAATATACCTATTCTAAAAGATATTTACCTTTAAGGTAAGGAAATTATATATTTTCTTAGTGTATTTATTCTCTTTTATATATATCTTTATTAATTCTTTTAGAATTTATTATATTTAATTATTTAAAATTCTATTAGGGTTATTATTATATAGTAGATTTTAATAAATTTAGTTAAGTAGATTTTTATAGAAAATCTTAGGGTTTTTCTTAGAGAAATCCTTTTATTAGCCAAATTAGTTAATAAGTATATAAATAGGGAAATTAGGGTTAGGCTAAGGTAAGGGATAAGAAGGTTATTAAAGGGGTTTATAAGGGTTATTATTTAGGTTTAAAGGTATTAAAGGAGGATAATAACTTATATTTAAAGGAGAATTCTATATAAACTAGTATAGTTAGCTTAGTTATAGGTAAAGCTAGGGTATTAAAAGCTTTAAATAATAAGGGAAAGTCTTAGCTTTAGTAAAAGGGAATATATCCTTAAGTTATTAATTTATATATTTTTAAGTAACTTAAAAAGAGAAAGGGGAATTAAAGGTTAAATTCTTTTAATAAATAAAACCTTATTTTTTTATAGAAAGTCCTAAAAGCTACTTTAAAGATATATACTTATTTTCTAAAAGTAAGAGATATTTTAGTCTAAAAAGTCTTCCTAAAAGTTATTAATAAGCTTTCTTTTAGTCTACTCTTATAACTTATAGTAGTTAATAATATATATAATTTAGTTATTAAGGGCTAGTGTTATTACATTACTAAGGTTAGGGTTTTTATAGGCTTCTTCTTATTTTAGTAATATAGTACTATTAAATAAGTAAAGTTACTTTAAAAGAGAGTCTTTTAATAGGTAAACTAAGCTAGTAACTAATAATACTTTATTATTATTATAAGTTCTTTCCTATATTTCTTATTAAATAATATTATTAAAAGTTAGTAAAGCTATAGTTATTTCTTTAATAGCTTTAATAACTAAATCTTTAAAAGTAACTCTTTTCTTTATTTTTAAGGGAGGTTTTTATCTTTAAAATATAGTTTTTTATAATAAATAGGATAGATACTAGTATTTACTTAATACTAAGAGCTTTCTCTATTAAAGTCTAACTTTACTAGTTATAGTAGAGTTTTCTTCCTTAGTATAGTAATAGGGGTTTTAAATACCTTAAAAGCTATCTCTTCTTTTATAGTTAAACCTAACAAATCTATAGTTATTACTAACTACTAATTAGTGTTAGGAATAACTTATAAAGGGAAAATAAGTACTAAAATATATATATAATAAAAATAATATAAAAAGTGTAATTCTTAATTATTTATTTTCTAAGGGCTAAGCTTATAAAGTAAGGAAAAAGGTAGTATTATAGCTATATATGCAGTCGGCAGTGCAGCTAATTAGACCGCGTGCATCGTTGTAGCGGACCCACCTGGTCGCCCACACACGCTGCACCTAGCGTCTTGCCTGCACCAAGGTTTTGCCGTTAAGAGCAATTCCAACAATAATATTTTCTTTTCTTAAAACTTAAGTAATAAGCTTATTTTTTAAAATTAATTTTTTTGAAGTATAATTAGTTTTCTATTAAAAGTATAAAAAATAAAAATAAAAATAGCTAAGCTTACTATATAAAGTAAGTAACTAAATAACTAAAAGTATTTCATAATTTAATAACCCTTCTTACTATAGTATAAATAATAACTTACTTTTTATTACTACTAAACTACTTTCTTTAATACTTAAATAGTATATGTATTATTTAATATAGTATAATTACCTATATATTAGCTATAAGGCTTTAAAAAATAAATAATATTAATACTTATTATAGCTATATTATTATTATGGTCATAACATAAGTATTAATATTATTAACCTTTAACTTATTTTTTAATTTAATATAAATTAATATTTAATGTAATACTATAATACTATATAACTATTATTAAGTAGTTTGAAGAGAAATATTATAGCTTATATAATAGTTTTTTATTTATTCATTAAAACTTATATAAAGCTTTATAAGCTTTATTATATTTATTTATATATTATTATTCATAAAATAAAGCTTTTATTTGAAGTAAATAAAAAAGTTTATAAACTATTTATTTAAATATTATTTTATTTAATTAAGCTTAAAAATAATATATTTTTTTAGTATAAATTTATATATATTATTTTAAAGTAGTTAAAAAAGTAGTCAAAAGTTTATTAATAGTTATTATTTAATTTAAACAATAGTATAGAATATATTTATATTTTAAGTAAAAGTTTTAATAAATAGAAAACTATATATTATAATTAATATTAATAAAGCTAAAGTTAGCTTTTAGCTTATACATTATAAAGGTTTATTAAGCTTAAAAAAGGCTTTATTATTATTATAAATATTTTTTATAAAAAGTAATTTATAATAAAGTTATATTTAATTAAAGTTTATTAAGTTTTTTATAAAAATAGCTTAATTTATTATAGTTACTTGATAATATAATTCTTTAAGCTAAGCTATTATTATAAAAATAGTTTTATAAAAATAGTATAAATTTTATATATTATTTAATTAAGCTAATTATTTATAATATTAAGAGTTTATTATATTATTTAGATAAATATAGTTATTATAAGTCATATAGAAATAGTTAATAATTATTATAAACTAGCTTAAAGGGTATTTATATTTTAATATTAATAATATTATTATTAACTATAAAAGTATAAAAAAGAAACCCTAGTATTATTCTCCTACATCTTAAGAAATATAAACTTATAGGTAGGGCTAGCCTTAATAGCATATAATACTCCCCCTCTGTATCCCTGCTAAACCTCTAATAAGGATCTAAGCATCTAGCTTAAATCCATCACACTAACTATATATAGTTTATAGCCTTAATAAGGTTAGGTTAAACTCATAAACTATAATATAGCCCCACTTTTCTACCCTTTAAACTAATACTATACCTCTCCTAAGGGACCTACTTTACTCTACTTAATAGGTCCTTATAAGCCTAGATTCCTAATGGGATTTAAACCTATAACCTTAAACTAAATTAATTATTATTAACTAACCTAATTAGGTTATTACAAATATAAGTATAGTTATTCCAGTGGCTTACTAGATCCCTCACTAGCTACGCTAGCTAGCTATAAGCTAGGTAAAAAATATACATTAATTAAGTTAGTAAGATCTAATTAATTAATATATATGTTAGTTTGTTACACGCTAGGGTGGGTGCCAGCTGCGTGCAATCCGCAGCCTTACTAAGGTTAAGTCAAATACCTAGACCATAAAAGGTTTAGAAAGTAAGTTAGTTCTATATAATCCATAATGAAACTATAGAACTACTTAGGATTATGTTATTTAACATACAATAATAACATATTTGGTCTTAAATTTATAGTTTCTTACAAAAACCTAGTCTACATTTACCTTATAATAGAAAAATAGTATATATTATACTTTATATTATGTTAAAATATAAGTTAGAGAATAATATACAGTTAATGAAGAAACATATAACACAATATAACTATAATATAAATATAAAACATCTAAAGACATATAATACAAATTTCTATTAAGAAGTCTCTAGTCAGCCATAAGCTAAGGAAAAAAGATACACATTAATTAGAGTTAGCAAGCTCTGAGCAATTGTCATCTATATAAGCTTGTCGTCGTCAGGGTGCATGCTAGTCATAGGCAGTTACGCTCGGCCAAGGCTATGCTATCAGGCCTAGACAATCACAATTCTAGTCTAAAGCTACTTAAATAATACTAATATACTTTATTAAAAACATATTATAAAGAAAATATAATATTGGATTAAAACTAAAATGGTTATTTATAAAAAATAATTACTAACATTTTTAAGTATAAAGAAGTGAGTATATCTCTTTACTTAGAAATACTATATTATTATTTTAATTAAAATTACTGTAATAAACTAACTTATTTAGTAAATAAGACTACTAAAGGTCTAAATTTATTTTAAATTAGACTTAAAGGTATATTATAGTAAGGTTAAAACTTATAATAGAGTTAATTCTGTAATACCTTTACTTTTTTATATTACTTAATAGACTTACTAGGTTTAGTAGTGACACTTTTCCTTTATAGATACTACTTATTGTTTCAAAATTATACTAAATGCGCACCATATAATGGTTTTGGTATAAGTCACTCCCGACTTTGCTATAGGCTGAATTTGTGATGTTTCATTGATCCCACTCTTAACACTTACTCCCCTATCACAACCTCTGGCTCTTCTTCACCGGATACGACACAAACCTCATCACAACAGATCTCCTTATTGGGCTGTTGACCTGCCGGTCACAAACTTCCTAGGAGGTAGGCAGCAAGATCAAAGCGTCTGGGTCAACATAGGTGAAGGTTTTCAGAATGAAATCCGGACTTGAACGTGTTGTGGCCTTGGCACTGCTCCTCCTGACTTGCGTATTCGTCGTTGCCAAGCCTACAGCTTCGGATATTAGCAGAGCCAATGTTGCCCCTTTTCCGCTTTTGACGAGGATTCGCAGCCGCGCGATAGTGTTTTTATTTGGTCGTCGTCCTACGCTTTCTACGGACCGTAATCGAATCATGAACGACCTACGGGCCAAGTACGCGAACGAAATCGTCCTGCGCTTTAACGTCACAACGTCTCAGGATGAGAACACTCTTGTCGCAGCTGCAAATCGGCTTTTATTGGACGTATGGGCAACCTCGCACGATTTTGTCGACATACGACTGCATCGCGATGAAGTGAACCCCCTTCTAAGTCTTCTTACTCCTTCATTACGCTCAGCCCAGACTCTCATTCCAGATCTCGCAACGGCAATTTATAGCTCTCTACCAGTTTACGACCACACCTATGATGACGAGGGTTCTTTCAAATTTGCCACAGCACTAGGCCCTGTACCACCATTGACGCATGTCGGAGACCACCTTTTTTTCCACGACTATCAACCACTGCCAGTGATCGTTCGTTGGATGCGGCTCCTGGAAGCTATGTTTCCCTCATTTGTTGAGTATCTATCTATCGGCACATCGTTCGAAGAGAGAGACATATCAGCTCTGCGTCTCAGAGTCCCTCAGACTGTCAATTCGACGAGCCCACGGAAAACGATAATCGTTGCTGGTGGTCTCCATGCCAGAGAGTGGATATCAACTAGCACTGTAAATTATTTGGCTTGGTCGTTCATTATGTCTTTCGAAAAGGATGCTACGGTCACAAAGCTTCTTCAGGAGTTCGATATTGTCTTCGTTCCAACCCTCAATCCTGATGGCATGGAATATTCATGGCAAGTAGATCGACTTTGGAGAAAGTCACGACAGGAAACAAATATTCGTTACTGTTCAGGTCTCGATCTTGATCATACATTTGACTTTGGTTGGGATGGTACTCCGGCTCAGGCTGATCCTTGTTCCGAGGATTATGGAGGCGAACAGCCTTTTCAGGCCGTGGAATCCATGCAGTTCGCGCGATGGGCTCGCAACGAAAGCTTGAACAATATTCAGTTTGTTGGACTGATCGATCTACATTCGTACTCGCAGCAGATTCTCTTCCCGTACTCTTTCTCCTGCGAAGCAGCCCCACCAAATATAGAGAACTTGGAGGAGGTGGCAACTGGAATAGCTAAAGCGATTCGCATGGCAAACGGCCATTTATACTCAGTCGCATCTGCATGTGAAGGTGCCGTACGAATGAGATCTGGTCCCGGACAAAATCAGTCCGCATCGCGCATGGAAGCAGGCGGTGGTGGGTCGGCTATTGACTGGTTTTATCACACAATGGGTGCTCATTTCAGCTACCAAATCAAACTACGCGACACCGGTAATTATGGGTTCCTTTTGCCCAAGGAACATATAGTGCCAACTGGCGAGGAAGTCTTCAGCGCCATGAAATATCTTGGAGATTTTCTCTTGGGAAATAACGGCATAGAAGGATTACCGGGGAGCAAAGAGAAAATTACCCACGCTGATGCGATGATGCGAGAAGACAAGAACGGTTCAGATCATGAACTGAAGAGGCGAATGCTTCAGGAATAATTGTTGCGAGACAGCTGAGATTATGAACGCCATAACAATAGTGGTCATTTGGTAAGCTAATTGATCCTGAACAATATGCGCAGGAGAGGTTAACAGCCTCCCAGTAAGGATCCTGCATGTCTACCCAACTAGCCACACATTTGGCGGAGAATGGATTTCATATCGACGTGCAGCGGTCGTCAGCTTCAAGATGCAGATAGACAATGCAGAACCCGAACCATCGCTTTCAGTGTCGATAGTGTCGGCATCGTACGATGTGCTAAACGTTTATTATAGAGATCCAAGGAATAACTAACATTCTACGACCCGGATGATCGAACGAATTAACGTATGCCTGAAGATAATGAATGCGAGATATATTCCAGATTGCTTCCAGGAGGCCAGCTGCGAACGGAATTTATATTTTGTCACCGTACTAAGATAGCAGTTCGGTTCTTCAGTGAAATTCATGCCTGCACAATTGGTAACCAGGATAATTCGGGCGTTCGGAGTGTATTGGTAAATACAAAGCCATAATTAGGTTGCCTAATGTTACATCCAGAAGGAGCTGATGATGTGTTCATAATCTATATAGGAATGATCACACTATATAAAATATATAGTATAGGCATATCTAGCAAAATGCCCTAATATATAAGGCTAAACTAGGGCATTTTAGTTTATAGGTTTTAAAAAGCTTAGGCTAAAAAAACCTAAAAACCTTATAATATATAATATTATCTTTATAGCTAAAATAAGCAACTTATATTAAATATGTATAATATTTATTTATAAAAAGGTAAAATATACAAAATATTAAATATATTAAAGTATTTAAAAAAAATTATGTATAAAAAGTTCAATTATTAATAAAGTTAATAAATTATAATTAAAGTTAATATATATATAATAAAAAAATAAAAAATATATATAATAAAAGGAAAGACAAATTAAAATATAATTAATAATTTCTACATAAAAAAAGCTTAAACTTTAAAATTATATAAAGTATTTATATAAAGTTATTATATTTTTTATATTTAAAACCTATAATAAAGCTATTTATATTATTTAATTTATTATTATTATTATTATTATTACTCTAGTTAGGCTTGTAAGCCTAATACTAGTACTACCACTACTTAAACTATATAGGAAAAACCCTAGTATAGGGAGGAAAACCTATATATAACCTTTTTTTATATTTTATAGTAGAGCTATAGTAGCTCTATACTAATTTTAATTATAAAAAGTAGTATATTACTAGCTAAACTTAACTAGTATTATAGAAGAGTATATAGTGTAAAATAGAAATTAAACTAAGTTAGTAAAGGTATAGTAATAATATAGATTACCCTTAGGGGTAGTTTATAAGTTATAATAAGTTACCTTAAGTGCTTAGCTTATTTTCTATACTAATCCCTAGCTAATTCCCTTAAGTTATTACTTTTTTACTTAAAACCTTTCTTTAGTTTTTATACCTTTATAATATTAGCTATATTAGCTAATAGCTAGCTATTATTAAACTAACTATTAGCTATTTATTAGTTATATAATAAAAAAAAAATATTATATTTACTTTTTTCTCTTTATTTTTAAGCTTTTTTTTTCTTTCTTTCTTTTTTATTTATTACTTTTATTATAAGTATACTTTTATTTTTTTTTTATAATAGTACTACTTTATTACTACCTTAAACTAACTATAGTATTATTAAAAATATTACTTACTTTTATAATAAAATTAATTATTATACTTAAAGTAAGTACTAATCCTTTTTTAATATATTATTACTACTAACCTTTATATAGCTAGGCTAATTATAAGCTTAGCTCTATAAAGCTTACTTAATATAAGCTAAAAATATTAAAAAATAGTGCTATAGTATTAAAGGTTAGTACCCCTTTTTAATCTATATTACTTTTATTACTAATTTAAGTAAATACTAATAGTATATACTTTAAGTATATAAAAGTAAAAAAAATTTATTTAGGTATAAGTATTATATTTATTATTTATATTAGTAGCTAGGTAATAACTAATTTATTTTATAGCTAAATTTAAATATTATATTATACTAAAAAGCTATTAAATAAGTTATAAATATATAAAACCTTTATACCTTTAGGGAGTTTATTAATATAAGTATAAGGTAATTAAAATATAGTTTTATTATAATATTAATATAATACTAATATATAGCTAAGCTATAAAGTATAATATTACTTAAAAAAAAATAATTAAACTTATAAAGTAAGTAAGTTTATTTATTAATATAGTAATATAGGTTAGTAGTAGTATTATAGTAGCCTTAGCTTTAATCTTAGTTAAAAGTAAACTATTATTATAAACTTATTATATTATTAATACACTAAAGAAACTAAATAATATTCTATAAAATAAGCTTACTATAGTTATTATTTAGGGCTATATAAAGAAAATAATAAAAAAAGAGAAAAAAATAAAAAAAAAAAAGTAAAATAAAGGAGAAAAAAGAGAAGCTAAGGGCTAAAGAAGTATAGGCTTAAAGCTAGTATAGGTATATTATACTTATTTTCTATTTTCTTAGCTATTATATTTATTTTTCTTTAAAAATAAATTATATATTTTAATACTTTATACTAGCTATAATATTTATATAGTTTTTTACTACCTTTATACTTATACTATACTAAGTACTATATAGTATTATATTTTTAATATTCTTAGCTTATTAATTTTATAACCTTTTTATAAGCTAAAACTAAAGAATATACCTTATTAATATAAGCTATTTAATAAGTATAGTTACTAGCTTATTATTCTTTAAAGCTTTTTTAACTTTATATTAATTTTATATTAAGTATATATTTATATTAATAAAGTAAAGATAATTAAAATTTTTATAAAATAATAAAATATAATAATAGTTTTTATTATTAGCTTAGTAGCTATATATAAGTAATTCTACTTTAAGAATATATTAGCTAAAAAAAAAGGTATTAAGTTTAATTTATTTTATATATATTTATATAAATACTATAGATTTATACTTAATTAAGCTTAAGTAAAAGTAAATTATTTTAATAGTAAAAATAAAGCTAGGGTTAAGCTTTATTACTATATAATTAATATTAGTTTAGTATACCTATATAATAGCTTACTTTTAATATTAATAGTTCTTTTACTTTAAAGTAAATACTTTAGTTAAAAAAAGCTTTAGTAAATAATTATAAAGTTAGTTTAAAAATAATATATAGTTTAGGTAGTTATTTAAATATAATAAGTAGCTATACTCTTAGTATATTAGTTTATATTTAAATTAAGCTATTATTATAATATAAGTACTATAAATATACTTAGCTATTTTATTAGCTTTTATTTATTAATAAAAGTAAAGTAAATAGTAGTTAAAGTAAAGGTTAATTAAGGCTATAGCTACTTTAGTTTTAACTAAAGTATATAATATAGCTTTAAATATATTAGTTATTATTCTTAGGTATTTAGTTTATTTAAAAATAAATACCTTAGCTATACCCCTTACTTTACTACTAACTTTAATAAAGGTATAGTATAATTTTATATTATATATAATTATACTTTAAATAACCTATATATATAAGAGTTATATATTATATAATAAGTATCCCTAAGTTAAAGCTATTAATAATATAAGTATAAGCTATTATTATATTAGTTTTAACTTAACTTAACTTTAGTATACTTTTTAATAAAGCTTATAATAAACCTATACTCTAAGAAAGTAGGTAAACTAAACTAGTTATACTATATTAATATTAAGTTAAACTAATAATATAATTATAATATACTACTTAGTAAAGTATATAAGTTTACTTTTCTCTAAATTAAACTTAAGACCTAATTCTTAAGACTAGTCTTAGTAAATTATTTAAGTAGCTTTAAGGTAATTCTATATTTCCTTTACTATATACCTATATATAAGTATATTTATATTATTAAAGAAGCTTATAATAAGTATAGAATATACTACTTAAAGCTTAGTATATAAAGGGGTAATATAAAGTAAAAAGAAAATAAAAGAAATTAAAAACCCCTATAATATATCTATAGTTATAAGTAAGGGGCTTATAGATTTACTATTAAAATAAAGGTTAGTAATATATTTAATAATAAAGAAGTAAGTTTATACTACTATTTATATAAGGATTCTAGTAGCTATAAGGATATAAGTTAATTTTTTATAGTAAATAGTATTAAAAGCTATTAATATATTTAGTTAAAGTAGTAATATAATACTATTATAGTGCTATACTATATATACTAATTCTATTAAAATACTTAATATAACCTTTATTAACTTATTTACTCTATTACCTATTTATAAATTAGGTAGTGTATTACTTAATTTAGCTATAAAGGTAAGCTAACTTATTATTACTACCTTTATTACTTTACTAATAATACTAAGAAGTAAAATAAAGTACTAAGCCTTTACTCTTTACTACTCTATTAAAGTCTTACTTAGCTTATAAAAAATAATAACTTTTACTTATTAAAATAAAGCTAAATAATAGCTAATATAATAGTATATATTAAGTAAGTAGGTAAGGGTCTTAGTTAGTAGTTTACTATATACTTTAAGGTATTTAGCTAGAAGTTTATTTAGTCTTAATGCCTTTTAGCTAGCTAGGCTCTTAATAATACTATAGATTTTATTAGTATTAAAGTAGTTTTTTAATAAAAATATTATAGTATTAAGGTAATTATTAAAATTCTTTAGTATATTGTTAAGTTAAGCTTAAAAGAAAGGGAAGAAATAGTAAGCTAGTATAGCTACTTTCTTTTAGTATAACTTAGTAGTTATAGTATTTATACCCTTATTTTAAATAAAAGTAGGGATTTATTATTATTTTAGTAGTAGTTTACTATAAAGCTATATTTAGTATTTAAGTTTCTATAGGTTTTTTTTATAAATAGTAGCTACTTTAATAGTAAAGCGCTAAGCATTATACCTTTTATTACTAATAGTTTAGTACTATATTTAAGCTATATTAATAGTAAGTTATTAATTCTTCTTAATATAGAATATTTACTATTATTATAATACTTTCTTAGTATTTTAAGTAGCTTCTTTAATATAGTAATTCTATTATAAGTTTAGCTTAAAACTACCTTAAGGTTCCTTTAAAACTACTAAGTTTATAATAAATTAAAGCTTAATTATTATTTATTTTATATAGCTATTAATTTCTATAGATATTTAAAGTAAGGGTTTAGTAAGGTTATAGTAAAACTATATTATTACTTTAGCTATTATAAGGTTATTTTCTATATATAACTATTTAAAATAAAGTAAGTAGTTACTATATAGCCTTAGGCTAGTGCTAATATAGATAAGCTATAGAATATAGTTAGATTTAATAAGGTTTAGTCCCCTTATAAATTTAGCTTTTATATTATAAGTAACTTAAGTATAGTTAATAATGCTATTCCTTTTACTCTATATTCTTTAAATTACTTTACTTTATAGTGTTATAAGTCTAAGCTATTACTATATTACTAATATAAAAAATATATTACTTTTTATTAAGGTTTAGCTATAATAGTTTTAAAGTAAGTAGTATTAATTAAAGTCTTTTATAAAAATACTATAGTTTAAAGGTAGGGCTATTATAAAGTTAAGAAGAGGTAATATTTAATTAAATTTATAGGTTAGGGAATATATTAAGTAAATATAGTATTTTACTAATATTATTAAGCACTAATCTTTACCTATATATATTAACTATACCTTAGGCCTATACTAATAGTTTATATAAATTATAGTATAGCTACTTTAAATAGTAAGTTAAAAGTAGCTAAGGCTAGAGTTAAGTAGTTTACTATTTATAGTTCTTAGCTTCTATATTACTATTATATTAGCTTTAGATTAAGACTCTAGCGCTAAATATATAAGGTAGGTTTTTTTTTATATATTTTAGTATATAACTTTTATTATATACTCTATATAGTATATTAGGTTAGGCTTAGCTTATTTAGTGCTATAGTAGCTATAGGTTATTAACTTAGAAAGGCCTTTATAATAGCTTATAAGTATTATATTAATTCTAATTTAATATTAAAGAGGTAGGTATATAGTTTACTAACTTACTTTTATAGTAAAGCCTTTTATAATAATAAGTTACTTATATCTCTCCTTTAGCTATAGCTAAATACCTTTATTTAATTATCTTTCTTTAGTATAAAAGGTTTAATAAAGGTTAGAGGCTATACTAGGTATATAATATATATATAGTTTTATTATTTATTTATAATATTATATATATAAAACTATATAAGGTAAGGTCTTAAGTAGTTAATATAGTATTCCTATATAGCTCTTAATAGTGCTAGGTATAATTATTTACCCTTTTTATACTAACTAAATATATAGTAGCTATACCTTAAAAGTAATATATAGTATATAGCTATATAGCTAAATTTAAAGTACTTAAAGCATTATTAGGAATAAATAGTATTATTATAAAGCTTAGCTTTAAATATTTTAGCTTTATAAATAATTTTAGTATAGTATAGCCTATTTACTATATTAACTTTATTAATAGTAATAATTAAGGGGGATTAGGTTATAGTGCTATATAGCTTTTATACTATAACCTTTACTAAACCCTACCTATTAGCTATAATTATATTTTAAAGGATATTATTTTTCTTTTAGTTTTATATATAGTATATAGAAAAGCCCTTAATAATAATATTAAATATATATTAGTTTAGTATTGCTTTTAAACTAAAAGCAGTGCTAACCTAGGCTATATTATTAGTATAAGGCTTTACTATATCCTAAAATATAATTATAGTATTATTACTATAAAGGTAATACACTATTATAGTAGTATTAGTATTAGTAGCTTAGTTAATAATAGTAATAGTTTCTTTAAATAAGTAATTTTATATAGTTTTAGCTATTATACTACCTTTAATAATAGTTTTATAGTAAATATAAAGTAATATTACTATTATTATAGCTTAAATTTATTAAATAAGTAATTAAGTAATGCCTTTAGTAGTAATACTAGCTTAGCTTAAAACTATTATATTTTTAGTGTTAATAGCTTTCTTTACTACTTATTTAATAACTTTTTTTAAGTTTTTAATTATAATAGGCTTATTAAGTAATAATAAGGTTAATTTTATTAATATTTTAATATAGGTTTAAGGTATAAAAAGGCTATATTAGGTATATATTAAGGCTATATTATTAATATAAAGGATAATATTTTATATACTCTTTAGCACTATAATTAATATAAGTTTAGCTATTTTATTATATTTAATAGTAAGGTAGTTTAGTATTTACTTATATATAAGTAGTAGTATAAAAGTAACTTAAGGCACTATTAATATAAAGCTACCCTATTTTATAAATAAGTAATAGTAGCTTTATATAAGGCTATAATTCCTACTATTAATATCTATTAGCATTACCTTATCTACTACACCTATGCTCTAGTACTAATGCGCTATTAAAAATAGGGTAAAATAAATATAGCAATTCTTTTTCTATACTTTTTAAGAGGTTTAGAGTTAGTTCCGCGTTACTACTATGGTGCGGGCGAATTTACAAAAAGTTTAGGGCTAATATATATATATTATTATATAGTTTTAATATTATTTGTTCTTTTATTTTTATTTAAGTTCTTTAGCTAGTAAAAGAGTATTAGGGTAAGTAATTAAATAATAAAATAAAGAACTATAAGTTAAAGGTATAAAGCTATAGTAATAGTATTATTATTATTAAAGGTATTAAGCTATTATAGTATAAATAGCTTAGATTTAGTTAGCTATTTTATTAGCCTTAAGTTTATTATAATAATAATAAATATAATAATTTAAGTAAAAATTAACTAAAGAAATAATTACCTTAGTTTTAACTAAAGCCTATAGTATAGCTTTATAAGCCTTAGTTATAGTTTATAGGTATTTAAGCTATTTCTTAGTAAATTCCTTTATAATACCCTTAGCTATACTACTATAGCTTATTAAAGTATAGTATATACTTATACTATAAGTAATTAAGCTTTAAATTACTTATATATATAGTAAGTATATATTATAAAAGAGGCATCCCTAGGTTAATACTATAAAGGCTATAAAGGCTAGCTATTACTAAGTAAGCTTTTTTATAACCTTTTTATTTGTTTTTAATAAAGCTTATAATAAATTTATATACCTAGGAACTAAATAAACTAAACTAGCTAAGTTATAATAATATTAAGTTAAACTAGGGTTATAATAGTATAATAATAGTATATAAAGTATAAAAGTTTACTTTTCTATAGGTTAAACTTAAGGCTAAATTTATAAAACTATAGCTAGTAAATTCTCTAAGTATTTTTAAGGTAAGCTTAGGTTTCCTTTAATATATAGCTAAAGGTAAGAATATTTATATTATTTAAGAATTTAATAATAAAGGTATAGTCTGCCTTATATAGCTAGGTATAAAGAGAGGTTATATATAATAAAAAAAGAATTAAAGAAACTAAAGATCCTTATAAAACCCTAGTAGTTATAAGTAAGGTATTTATTAATTAACTATTAAAGTAAAGAAAAGTATTGTATTTAAAGATAAAGGCTTAGGTTTATATTACTATTTAGTTAGGAATACCTAAGAATATTATAATATAAAGAAGGTAATAATAGTAAATAATATTAAATACTATTAAGATATTTAGCTAAAGAAGTAATATAATTCTACTTAGGCCTTATATTATATATACTACCTTTATAAGGATACTAAAGGTATATTTAGTAAATCTATTTACTTTATTACTTATTTAAAGGTTAGGTAGGGTATCTTTTTTCTTAATAGTATATATAACTTAACTTATAATTATTAGTTTTAAAACCTTACCTATAATACTTAAAAGGGATATAGATTATTAGGTATTAATATATTATATTTTTATAAGAGGTTTCTTTAGTTTATAGAAAACTATAACCTTTACTTTCTAAAATAAAGCTAAGTAGTATTTAACTTAGTAGTAAGTATTAAGGAAATATATAAGTATTTTAGCTAAGGGATAGCTATAAGCTTTTAAAAATTCTACTAAAAGCCTATTAAGCTTAAGTGCTTTTTAGCTAGCTAAGTTCTTAATAGTAGTAATAATTTTATTTTTCTTAAATTCTTTAAAAATAAGGAATAATTTAGTATTAAGTTAAGCTTTTAGTAATTTTAGTATATTATTTATATAGGCTATTAAAAGAGGAAAGAATTAGTTAATAAGTATTACTACTTTTTTATTATAAAAGTTAGTAATAGCTGTTTTATTATATTTATAATAAAAAAGTATTAAAATTTAAAAGGAGTTAGGGGAGAGGCTACTATAAAAATAAGCTTAGTATTTAAGTTTTTATAAAGTAGTGTTATTAATAGTTATAAACTTTATTAAATATTACTATATATTTCTTTTTGTTTAAATAACTTAGGCTTATATTACCTTTATATTAAATATAGCTTATTAATTAGTATTTATATAGTTAGTTTATTAGTATTTTTAAGCTTATTTAGTGTTTTTTATAGTCTTTTTAACTTTAGTATTCTATTAAAGTTACTTATAAAGGCTACTATAAGGGTAGTATAGAGTTATAAGCTATATAATTAACTAAAGTTTAAATATAATCTATTTAGTAAAGGTTTTTATATTAGCTATTATATTAAATAGTTTCCTTAAAGCTTTATATTAAAACTAATACTTAGCTTTTTTAATAGTTATATTAATATTTATTTCCTTTTAGTAGTATTAGGAAGTTTTATTATTTATATAGTATATATTAATAATAATATAAATAAATTATAAAATATAATTAAACTTAAGTAGGTTTAGTTTTCTAAGGAAGTTAATAAAGAAATTAAAGGTTAATTAAATATAGTTAATAGTATTAATTTATTTCTCTAAAGAGTATTAAGTTATTTTCCCTTAAACTATAGTAAGTTTAAAGTATTATTAAGTTATAAATATAAATAATATATTATAGCTAAGGAAGGTATATTTATATATATTTTAAAGGGGGTAGTAAAGATTAAAGTCTTTTATAAATATACTATAGTTTTAAATTAAAAGTATTATAAGGTTTTTAAAAGGGGTAGTTTAGTTTTATTTATAAGTAAGGAAATATATTAAGTATATATTAGTATTATAAAAGGTAACTCAGTATTATTTATTATTAATATATATTAACTATAACTTAAGTTTATAATAGTAATAAATATATATAGTTATATAGCCTTTTTATATAGTAAGCTAGTTATAGCCTAGGCTTAAAACTAAAGGGAGTTAGTTATTACTATATAGTTTTTATACTATAATTATATTAATTCTAAGTTAAAAGCTTAGTATAATATAAATAAAATATAATTTCTTTTATATATTTTAATATATAATCTTTATTATTTAAATATAATAAAAGTAGTTTATAAAGTAAAGCTTATTAAGCCTTTAATAGGTTTTAATTAAGGCTATAAGTAATTATTTAAAGCTTTTTATAATTATAAAGAAAGTATTATAAAGTTTAGTTATAATTTTAAAAAGTAGGTTTAGCTACTTACTAAATACTTAATATACTTTTAAAGGAAGGCTTTATAAAAAAGTAAGCTACTAGCCCTTTAGTAATATCCTTAAGTATTAACTTTAGTTTATTTATTAGTATTAAGGTTAGCTAAAATAGTAAATATACTAGGTTAATTTAGGTAAGTAATTCTTACTTTAACTTATTACTTATTTATAATAGTATAGAGTTAAAACTATATTAAATACCCCTTAAAGTAATTAGGGTATTATTTATATATTTTACTTAAGAAAGCTAGGTATACTTACTTACTCTTAGTATACTTACTAGCTATATAGTAGCTATAATATAGGGGTATTATATAGTATATAATAATATAGCTAAACTTATAAAAATTATAGCACTACTTAAAGTAAAGGGTATAATTATAAAGTTTAGCTTTAAAGATTTTTATTTTATAAATAACTTTAATATAGTATAAGTAGTTAGCTACTTTAACCCTATTTATATTAATAATTAAAGGGGTATATAAAAAGGTTTTATATACCTTTTTAGCTATTACTTAGGTAATACTATTACTATTAAAGGCTATAAGGGTTTAAATAATAATATTATAAGATTTATTCTATATATAAGCACTAAGAAAGCTATAAATAATAATATAAATAATATATTAGCTTAGGGTTATTTTTAAGCTAAATATAGTTTAAACCTAAGAGGTATTATTAGTATAAAGCTTTATAGTATTCTTAAATATAACTATAGTAATACTACTATAAAGGTAATATACTATTATAGTAAAATTAATACTAATTATATAATTAATAGCTATAATAATTTCTTTTAAGGAGTAAAATTTAATTATTTTACTAATAAAAAGGCTTTTAATTAAGGCTTTATAATAGACCTAAGGTAGAACTATAAAGATAGTTAGGTTATTTAAAGTATAGTTTTAAAGGCTAATTTTATTTACTTAAATAGTAATAAATACCTAGGTTAGGCCTAAAGTAGTCCCTAGCTAAAAGGCTTTTTTAACTACTTATTTAACTATTTTTTTAAGGTTTTTTATTATAACTATTATACTAATAGTGTTAAAAGTAGTGTTATTATATAGCCTATATTAAGTGTATATTATTTTTATATTTATTATATAAAGAATAATATTTTATACTTTTTTTAGTAATTTTAAAGAAATAAGCCTAATAGTTTAAATAAACTTTTTTTATAGGTAGGTTAAAACTTTTTCCTTAACTTTTTTCTTAGTTACTTTAGTAATAAAATTAATTTAAAGGCTAGGTATAAAGCTACTTTATTCTATAAGTAAATAGTAGTAACTCTATATAAGTCCTTTATTTCTACTAATAATATTTATTAGTATTATATTATTCGCTGTACCTATACTTTAGAACTAATATACTATTAGTATAAGGGGTAAATAAATATTACAAAACTTTTTATTAGCTTTTTAAGAGGTTTAGAGTCGATTCCGCGGCGCTGTCGCAGTGCGGGCAAATTCGCGAAAGTTTTTTAGGCAGTTAATATATTTTTATTAGCTTTTATTTTAGCTTAATAAAACCTTACTTTAAATATAATAATAAAAAATTAATATATTAAAACCCTCGACCGAGGTCGAGGCTGAGACCGCCGCGGCACCGCCGGCAGCCCGCGCCGCCACGTTGGCAGATAGGCCCACCTGCTTTACAAGCTAAACTACCTCTTTCTAAGTAGCCTTATACTCCTTAGCCTACCTATAAGTTAGCACTATACTAATACTATAGCTAACCTATAGCTAAGCTACTTTACACTTATATTAATAGACTTTTTAAAGGTATAGAGGTTTTATATATTACTTACTTAATAGCCTTTTAATATAATATAATATTTAGATTTAGCTATAGAACTAATTAGCTTTTACTTAGCTATTAATATAAATAAGAGATATAATACTTATATTTAAATAAGTTTTTTTACTTTTATATACTTAAAGTATATACTATTAATACTTACTTAAATTAATAATAAAAGTAATATAAATTTAAAGAGAGTATTAACCTTAAGTGCTATTGCATTATTTTTTAATATTTTTAGCTTATATTAAGTAAGCTTTATAGGGCTAGGCCTATATTTAGCCTAGCTATATATAAGTTAGTAATAATAGTGTATTAAAAAAGAAATAATACTTACCTTAAGTATAATAATTAATTTATTTATAAGGGTAAAAGGTATTTTTAATAATATTATAATTAATTAAAGGTAGTAATAAAGTAGCACTACTATAAAAATAAAAATAAAGGTATATTTATAATAAAAATAATAAATAAAAAAAAAGAAAAGAAAAAGTTAAAAATAAAGGAAAATAAGTATATATATCTCTTTTTTTTATTATATAATTAATAGTTAGTTAATAATTAGTTTAATAATAATTAGCTACTAATTAATATAATTAATATTATAAAGGTATAGAAGCTAAAGAAAGGTTTTAAGTAAAGAGATAGTAAATTAAAAAAAATTAGCTAAGGATTAGTATAAAAAATAAATTAAATACTTAAGGTAACTTATTATAATATATAAACTACCTCTAAGGGTATTTTATAGTATTATTATACCTTTACTAACTTAGTTTACTTCCTATTTTATACTATATACTCTTTTATAATATTAATTAAGTTTAGCTAGTAATACACTACTTTTTATAGTTAAAACTAGTATAAAGTAACTATAGCTTTACTATAGAACCTAAATAAAGGCTATATATAGGTTTTCCCCCTTATATTAGGGTTTTTCCTATATAGTCTAAGTAGTAGTAGTACTAGAATTAGGCTAACAGCCTAACTAGAGTATAAATAATAATAATAATATATTAAACAATATATTTAAAGGTTACCTTTTATAATATAATATAGTAAGTTCATTATAATTAATAGCTTATTACTTTACTTAACTTATAACTCTTTAATGAAACTATATAATTTATAATAAGAAATTACTTAATATTATTTTATACTTTAGAGTATAGTTTATTGAGCTTTATTATCTTTTTAAGCTATTTATAATTTTTATTAAATATAAAAACTTAAAATACTTTATAAGCCTTTGAAAATATTAAAATATTAAATATATTAAATAAATTTGTTTTTTAATTTTTATCTTTATTATTACTTAAGCTTTTAAGTAATATATTTTAATATATTATTTTACTATAAATAAAATAAGTTAAAAAAATTTATAATAACTTAATTATTACTTTATTTAATATTAATTATATATTTATTAAAAAGAAAAAGCTTTTTGTAAATTTGCCTGCACTGTAGTAGTAACGCAGAACTAACTTTAAACCTCTTAAAAAGTATAGAAAAAGAATTACTATATTTATTTTACCCTATCTTTAATAGTGTATTAATACTAAAGTATAGGTATAGTAAATAAAGTAATATTAATAAATATTAATAGTAGAAATTATAGCTTTATATAAAGCTATTACTACTTTTTTATAAAGTAAGGTAGCTTTATATTAATAGTACCTTAAGTTACTTTTATACTATTATTTATATATAAGTAAATACTAAACTACTTTATAGTTTAATATAATAAAATTACTAAGCTTATACTAGCTATAGTATTAAAAAGTATATAAAATATTATTCTTTCTATTAATAATATAGCTTTTATATAAGCTTAATATAAACTCTTTATACTTTAAACTCTTTTTAAAATATTAATAATAATATTAACTTTATTATTACTTAATAAGCTTATTATAATTAAAAATTTAAAAAAAGTAATTAAATAAATAATAAAAAAAGCTATTAATATTAAAAATACTATAGCTTTAAGCTAAGTTAATATTACTATTAAAAATATTATTTAAATATTAATTTAATAAATTTAAGCTATAATAGTAATAATATTACTTTATATTTATTATAAAACTATTATTAAAAATAATATTATAGCTAAAGTAATATAAAACTATTTACTTACAGAAACTATTATAGCTATTAATTAAGCTATAAGTATTAATATAGCTATAGTAATATATTATCTTTTTTATAATAATACTAAAATTATATTTTATAATATATTAAAACCTTATATTAATAATATAGCTTAAATAAGTATTACTTTTAAGCTAAAAGTAATACTAAACTAATATATATTTAGTATTATTATTAAAAGCTTTTTAATATATTATATATAAAACTAAAAAAAGAATTATACTTTTTAAAATATAATTATAGCTAATAAATAGGGTTTTATAAAGGTTATAATATAGAAACTATATAATACTATAACTTAATCTCCCTTTATTATTATAATTAATAATATTAATATAGTAAATAAGCTATATTATATTAGAATTATTTATAAAGCTAAAATATTTAAAGCTAAACTTTAAAATAATATTATTTACCCTTACTAATGCTTTAAGTGCTTTAAATTTAATTATATAGCTATATATTATATAGCGCCTTTATAATATAGCTATTATATACTTTACTAATATAAAAAGAATAAATAAACTTACTTAGTGCTATTAAAAGCTATATAAAAATACTATATTAACTACTTAAGTCCTTACTTTATATAGTTTTATGTATATAATATTATAAATAAATAATAAAACTATATATATACTATATATTTAATATAGCCCCTAGCCTTTACTAAACCTTTTATATTAAAGAAAAATAGTTATATAAAAGTACCTAGCTATAGCTAAAGGTATAATATTAATAACCTACTATTATAAAAGGCTTTATTATAAAAATAAATAAATAAACTATATACTTATCTCTTTAAATTAAAACTAGAATTAATATAATAATTATAAGCTATTATAAAAGCCTTTTTAAGCTAATAACCTATAGCTACTATAATACTAAATAAGCTAAGCCTAACTTAATATATTATATAAAGTATATAATAAAAGTTATATATTAAAATATATAAAAAAAACCTACCTTATATATTTAATACTAAAAACCTAACCTAAAGCTAATATAATAGTAATATAAAAGCTAGAAACTATAAATAGTAAACTACTTAACTCTAGCTTTAATTACTTTTAACTTATTATTTAAAATAATTAAATTATAAATTATATAAACTATTAATATAAAGCTAAGGTATAGTTAATATATATAAATAAGGATTAGTATTTAATAATACTAATAAAATACTATATTTATTTAATATACTCCCCTACTTATAAACTTAATTAAATATTACCTTTTTTTAACTTTATAGTAGCTTTACCTTTAAACTATAGTATTTTTATTAATAACTTTAACTAATACTACTTACTTTAAAACTATTATAGCTAAACTTTAATAAAAAGTAATATACTTCTTATAATAATAATATAATAATAGCTTAAATTTATAATGTTATAAAGTAAAGTAACTTCAAAAATATAAAGTAAAAGTTATAATATTATTAACTATATATAGGCTACTTATAATATAAAAGTTAAATTGTTAAAAAAACTAAACTTTACTAAATTTAATTATATACTATAGTTAATTTATATTAATGCTAGCCTAAGGCTAAGTAGTAACTATTTACTTTATTTTAAATAGTTATATATAAAAAATAATCTTATAATAGCTAAGGTAGTAATATAGTTTTATTATAACCTTACTAAACCTTTACTTTATATATTAATAAAAGTTAATAATTATATAAAATAAATAATAGCTAAGCTTTAAGTTATTATAAATTTAGTAATTTTAAGGGAACCTTAAGGTAGCCTTAAGCTAAATTTATAGTAAAACTATTATATTTAAAAAGCTACTTAAAATATAAAAAAAGTATTAAGGTAATAATAAACTTTCTATACTAAAGAGAACTAATAACTTATTATTAATATAGCCTAAATATAAAGCTAAGTTATTAGTAATAAATAGTATAATACTTAGCGCTTTATTATTAAAGTAATAACTATATATTAAGAAAGCTTATAAAAACTTAAGTACTAAGTATAGCTTTAAAGTAAATTATTACTAAAATAATAATAAATTCTAACCCTTATTTAAAGTAAAGGACTAAATACTATAATTACTAAATTATACTAAAAGAAAGTAACTATACTAGCTAATTATTTCTTTTTTTTCTTTTAAGCCTAACTAAATAATATATTAAAAAACCTTAATAATTACCTTAATATAATAATATTTCTAATAAAAAACTACTTTAATACTAATAAAATTTATAGTATTATTAAAAGCTTAGTAAGGTAAAAGGCACCTAAACTTAATAAACTTTTAGCTAGCTACTTTAAAGTATATAGTAAGCCTTTAGCTAAAACCTTTATATACCTACTAAATATATACTATTATATTAATTACTACCTAGCTTTATTTTAAAAAGTAAAAGTAATTATTCTTTATAAATTAAGTAAAACCCTAGTAAAATAATAAAGAGTAAAAATTTAATACTTTATTTTACTTTTTAATATTATTAAAAAGGTATTAAAAGTAATAATAATAAATTAGCTTACCTTTATAGCTAAGTTAAGTAAGGTATTACCTAACCTATAAATAGGTAATAAAGTAAATAAATTAATAGAAGTTATACTAAGTATTTTAATAGAATTAGTATAGGTAGTATAGTATTATAATAATATTATATTATTACTTTAGTTAAATATATTAATAGCTTTTAACACTATTTATTATAAGTAGTTATTTTATACCCTTATTACTATTAGTATTTCTATATAAATAATAATATAAACCTACTTCTTTACTATTAAATATATTACTAGCTTTTTTTTTAATAATATATTTATAAGCCCTTTACTTATAACTATAAAGATACTATAAAGGTTACTTATTTTTCCTATTTTTTTTTACTTTATATTACTTTATTATATATTAAGCTTTAAGTAGTATAATTTATACTTATTATAGGATTTTCTAATAATATAAATATATTAATATATAAATAAATAGTAAAAAAGATATAAAACTACCTTAAAGCTATATAATTAGTTTACTAAGAGTAATTTAATAAATTAAGCTTTAATTTTAACTTAAAAAAAAGTAAACTTATATACTTTATTAAATAATATATTAATATTATAATATTAGTTTAGCTTAGTATTAATATAATATAATTAATTTAATTTACTTACTTTCTTAAAATATAGGTTTATTATAAACTTTATTAAAAAGTATATTAAAGCTAAGTTAAGTTAAAACTACTATAATAGTAACTTATTTTTATATTACTAATAGCTTTAACTTAAGAATACTTACTATATAATATATAGCTTTTATATATATAGGTTATTTAAAGTATTATTATATATAATATAAAATTATATTATACCCTTATTAATATTAATAGTAAAGTATAAAGCATAGCTAAGGTATTTATTTCTAAATAAACTAAATACTTAAGAATAATAACTAGTGCTTTTAAGGCTATACTATATATTTTATTTAAAACTAAAGTAGCTATAGCTTTAATTAATCTTTATTTTAATTATTATTTACTATACTTTTATTAATAAATAAAGGCTAATAAAATAGCTAAGTAAATATATAATATATATATTATAATAGTAGCTTAACTTTTATATAAATTAATAACCACGACTCGTGGACTACCCCCGAGGGCGATCCGCATCATCACCGCGCCTCTACCGACCCAGTCTAATTCCCGTTTTGCACTATACACTCTCCTATAATACTAGTTAAGTTTAGCTAGTAGCACACTACTTTCTATAATTAGAACTAGCATAGAGCTACTATAGCTCCGCTATAGAATATAGAAAAAGGTTATATATAGGTTTTCCTCTCTATACTAGGGTTTTTCCTATATAGTTTAAGTAGCGGAGGTACTAGTATTGGGCTTACAAGCCTGACTAGTGTAATAATAATAATAATAATATAAATTAATATACTTAAGGTATAGCTACTTATTATAGTAAAATAACTACTTAAACTATATATTATTTTTAAACTAGCTTTATAATTACTTATTAAAACTATTTCTAACTAAAGTACTTACTTTAAAATAAAAAAACTATTAATATTAAAAAAAAACTACTATATAATTATATTAAACTTATATTAATTATATAATAATAAAGCTTAACCTTAACTTTACCTTTATTACTAAAATTATTTACCTTTACTTAAGCCTTACTAAGTATAAATCTATAGTATTTATATAAGTATATATAAAATAAATTAAGCTTAATATATTTCTTTTTAACTAATATATTTTTAAAGTAAAATTATTAATATATAGCTACTAAGCTAATAATAAAAACTACTACTATATTCTACTATTTTATAAAAACTTTAATTACCTTTACTTTATTAATACTAATATATACTTAGTATATAACTAATATAAAGTTAAGAAGGCATTAAAATATAATAAGCTAGTAACTATACTTATAAAGTAGCTTATATTAATAGGGTATATCCCTTAATTCTAACTTACTAAAAGTCTTTAAGATTAATAAGCTAAAGATATTAAAGATATAATAAAAAGTAGCACTTAGCGTAATATAGGTATAGAAACGCTAGGGAGCTATATAAATATTATAGTTAGAATATATTATTATAAGGCATAACTTATATTTAATAATATATAAAAAATAGTAGCTTAAGAAATAAAAAAAAAAAAATAAGTATAATACTTTTATACTAGCCCTAGGCCTATACTTTATTACCCCCCTTCTCCCCTCTCTTTCCTCCTTTAGGTTATTCTTTACCTCTATTACTATATAGCCTTATATAGCTATTAAGCTAAGCCTATAAACCTTTTATAGAATCTCTTTTAAAATATTATTTTACTTCTTTAGTATATTAATAATATAGTAGGCCTATAGTAGTATTTTACCTTTAATTAAAATTAAAGCTAAAACTATTATAACATTACTAATAGTTTATACTATTATATTAATAAATAAGCTTACTTACTTTATAAGCTAAACTATCTTTTTTTAAGTAGTTATATACTCCTTAGCCTACTTATAAGTTAATACTATATTAATACTATAGCTAAACTATAGCTAAGCTACTTTATATTTATATTAATAAGCTCTTTAAAGGTATAAAGGTTTTATATATTTATTACTTACTTAATAGCTTCTTAGTATAATATAATATTTAAATTTAACTATAGAATTAATTAGCTTTTACCTAGCTATTAATATAAATAAAAAATATAATACTTATACTTAAATAAGTTTTTTTTATTTTTATATACTTAAAGTATATACTATTAATACTTATTTAAATTAATAATAATAATAATATAAATTAAAAAGAGGTACTAACCTTTAGTATTATAATATTATTTCTTAATATTTTTAGCTTATATTAAGTAAGCTTTATAAAGCTAAGCTTATAATTAGCCTAACTATAAATAAGTTAGTAGTAATAGTATATTAAAAAAGAAATAATACTTACTTTAAATATAATAATTAATTTATTTATAAAGATAAAAGGTATCTTTAATAATACTATAGTTAGTTAAAGGTAGTAATAAGGTAGTATTACTATAAAAATAAAAATAAAAGTATATTTATAATAAAAGTAATAAATAAAAAAAAAAGGTTAAAAATAAAGGAAAAAAAGTATATATATCTCTTTTTTTTATTATATAATTAGTAGTTAGCTAATAGCTAGTTTAATAATAATTAGCTACTAGCTAGTATAATTAATATTATAAAAATATAAAAGCTAAAGAAAGATTATAAGTAAAAGGGTAATAGCTTAAGAGAATTAGCTAAAAATTAATATAAAAAATAAACTAAATACTTAAAGTAACTTTTTATAATATATAAACTACCCCTAAGGGTATTTTATAGTACTACTATACCTTTACTAACCTAATTTACTTTTTATTCTATATTATATACTCTTTTATAATACTAGTTAAGTTTAATTAATAATATATTACTTTTTATAGTTAAAACTAGTATAAAGTTACTATAACTTTACTATAGAACTTAAATAAAGGCTATATATAGGTTTTTCCCTCTATACTAAGGTTTTTCCTATATAGTCTAAGTAGCAGTAGTACTAGAATTAGGCTAATAGCCTAACTAGAGTATTAATAATAATAATAAAAGCTTTTAATAAGTTTGAATTAAGAAATATACTTTATTAATATAAGCTACTTTATAAGTATAGTTACTAGCTTATTATACTTTAATGCCTCTTTAACTTTATATTAGTTATATATTAAGTATATATTTATATTAATAGGGTAGAGGTAATTAAAATTCTTATAAAATAATAAAATATAATAATAATCTTTATTCTTAGTTTAATAGTTATATATTAGTAATATTACTTTATAAATATATTAGCTAAAAAAAAGGTATTAAGCTTAATATATTTTATATATATTTATATAAGTACTATAGATTTATACTTAGTAAAGCTTAAGTAAAAGTAAATAATTTTAGTAGTAAAGGTAAAGTTAAGGTTAAGTTTTATTATTATATAGTTAATATAAATTTAGTATACTATATAGTAATTCTTTCTTAGTATTAGTAATTTTTTTATTTTAAAGTAAGTGCTTTAATTAAAAATAGTTTTAGTAAGTAATTATAAAGCTAATTTAAAAATAGTATATAATTTAAGTAATTATTTTAGTATAGTAAGTAGCTATATCCTTAGTATACTAATTTATATTAAAGTTAAGCTACTATTATAGTATATATACTATATATTTACTTAGCTATCTTATAAGCCTTTATTTATTAATTAAAGTATAGTAAATAGTAGTTAAGGTAGAGGTTAATTAGAGCTATAGCTGCCTTAGTTCTAACTAGGGTATATAGTATAGCCCTAAAGGCATTAGTTACTATTCTTAAGTACCTAGTCTATTTAGAAATAAACGCCTTAGCTATACCCTATACTCCACCGCCAATATTAGCGGGGGTATAGTGCGATCCCGCGCCGTATGCGATGATGATTCTTATTCTTATTAATTATTTAATTAGATGATTAATTATTGTTTTTAGGTAGATTTCTATATAACTTATAAGTAATTTCTCTTTTTCTATAAAAGAGAGAATTTTCCGTGTTAGAATTGCTACATTCTATAACAATATAGCATAGCTAGAAAGAGCTAAATTTATAGCTATATTAGCTATAGAATCCAACTCTTCTAATTAGTCTATGCATGTAAAGTTTTTACTATAGAATTTAATAGCATTTTATAGCTTTAATGCTAGCTATAAAATGCCCCCTTTAAATAGCACTAATTATAATAGAATTAGACCTTTTTATAAATACCTTTATAGACCCCATGTTAAGTCACTAAGTCTTAGTTTCACCTAGTATTCCTTAGAGAATCACTAGTATCCTAGGGAATACTAATAGTAACTAAGTACTAATTATTCTTAGTATATATTAAATATAACTTAGGTTTATAGTAGTAGTAAATATATATAGTTATATAGCCTCCCTATACTATAAGCTAGTAGTAGCTTAAGCTTAAGGCTAGGGGGGGTTAGTTATTACTATATAGTTCTTATATTATAATTATATTAATTTTAGGTTAGAGGCTTAGTATAGTATAAATAAGATATAACTTCTTCTATATATTTTAATATATAACCTTTATTATTTAAGTCTAATAATAGTAGTTTATAAAGTAGAGCCTATTAGGCCCTTAAAGGGCTTTTATTAGGGCTATAGGTAGTTATTTAGGGCTTTATATAATTATAAAGAGGGTGCTATAGAGTTTAGCTATAATTTTAAGAAATAGGTATAGCTACTTAGTAAGTGCTTAATATACTTTTAAGGAAAGGCTTTATAAAAGAGTAAGTTACTAGCCCCTTAGTAGTATTCCTAAGTACTAACTTTAGTTTATTTAGTAGTATTAAAATTAGCTAAAATAGTTAAGGTACTAAGTTAATTTAAATAGGTAGTTCTTACCCTAGCTTATTATATATTTATAATAATATAAAGTTAGAACTATATTAGGTATTCCCTAAAGTAATTAGGGTATTACTTATATATTTTACCTAAAAGGGCTAGGTATACCTACTTATTTTTAGTATACTTACTAGCTATATAGTAGCTATAATATAAGAGTACTATATAGTATATAGTAATATAGCTAAACTTATAGTAGTTATAATACTATTTAGAGTAAAGAGTATTATTATAAGGTTTAGCTTTAAAGATTTTTATTTTATAAATAACTTTAACTTAATATAAGTAGTTAGCTACCGTAACTCTATTTACTTTAATAATTAAAGAGATATATAAGGAGGTTTTATATAGCTTTTAAGTTACTACTTAGGTAATATTACTATTATTAAAGGCTATAAAGGTTTAAATAATATTATTATAAGACTTATTTTATATATAAAAGATAGAAAAGCTATAAATAATAATACTTAAAATATATTAGCTTAGGGTTACCTTTAGGCTAAATATAGTTTATACTTTTAAAAGGTTATTAGTATAGGGCTTTATAGTATCCT
Organism: Claviceps pusilla; assembly: GCA_018360225.1. Lineage (NCBI taxonomy): Eukaryota > Fungi > Ascomycota > Sordariomycetes > Hypocreales > Clavicipitaceae > Claviceps > Claviceps pusilla. Next base: position 31,208 of record SRPW01000004.1, on the reverse strand, counting down.
TAAATATAACTATAGTATTACTATTATAGAGGTAATATATTATTATAATAAAATTAATATTAATTATATAATTAATAGCTAAAATAATTTCTTTTAAGAAGTAAGATTTAATTATTTTATTAATAAAAGAGCCTTTAACTAAAGCTTTATAATAAACCTAAGGTAGAATTATAAAGGTAGTTAAGTTATATAATATATAGTTTTAAAAGCTAATTTTATTTACCTAAGTCGTAATAAATACCTAAGTTAGGCTTAAGGTAGTCCCTAGCTAAAGGGCTTTTTTAACTACTTATTTAACTATTTTTTAAAGGTTTTTTATTATAATTATTATATTAGTAGTATTAGGGGTAGTATTATTATAAAGCCTATATTAAGTATATATTATTTCTATATTAACTATATAGAAAATAATATTCTATACTCTTTTTAGTAATTTTATAAAAATAAGCTTAGTAGTTTAAATAAATTCCTTTTATAAATAAGCTAAAACCCTTTTCTTAGCCTTTTCCTTAGCTATTTTAGTAATAAAATTAACTTAAAAGCTAAATATAAAGCTACTTTATTTTATAAGTAAGTAATAATAATTCTATATAAGTCTTTTATTCCTACTATTAATATTTATTAGTATTATATTATTCACTATACCTTCACTTTAGAACTAATACACTATTAATATAGGGGGTAAACGGATGTTATAAGCTTTTTATTAACTTTTTAAGAGGTTTAGAGTCAATTTTGCAGCGCTATTACAGTGCGGGCGAATTCGCGAATTTTTTTTTGTATATCATATATATAAATAAATATTATAAATAATATTATAATAAATAATAATTATTATAAATCAGTTTAAATAGTTATTATAATTTAATATTAAATAAAGTTATTATTATTTATAAAAAAAATTACTATCTTTCTTTATTATATATTTATTTTCTATATAATATATATTTGTAGGGTTTACTCCATAGGTATAGTGGGTTGCCTTATATGCTCCTCTTCTGCTCCGCTAAAGATCTAAGCCTCTAGCTTAAATCCATCACATAATAGGCCTTATTAGTATATAAATATTTACTTTTTATTTTAATAAATTTTACTTCAAATTTACTTAGTAAAAAGGTAATAAATTTTAAACTAATTTCAAGGCTACTATAACTTTATATTAATGTAGAATATTATTGTTTTTCAGAAGAAACCTATATTCAGTTTCTATTTTTATTCTTTATTTATTTGTACTTTCAGCGGGCCTACTTAGGGCTATCAGTGAGTCTTTAGCTTATTAGAACATCTACTTTTATATTGTATAGTTACGAAGGCTATGACTAACTTAATGTAATATGCTCTTTACTACCCCCCTTGCTTATTTAAAAACAATGGTTATAAGATGTAATTCGTTATTATGTTCTATTAATTTGAAATCACCAAACCTTCCTGTGTCTGTCATAAATAGCTCTATTACAGCCGTGGTATTAGGTTTTCCTTTATTCGCTACTACCTCCGCTTCCACAATCCCTGGACCGTATTTGACCTTGCTTTCCACCTGAGCCACCTCCTCCACTTTATCATATCTAATCTCACCTCTGTTTTTTTCTTCTTCTTGGGTCTCCCTCGAAACAAGCAGTTTATCTCTGAATCCCTGCACTGATTTCAAGTTATTTTTTTTTACTTCTCTGTTATTCTCCCCAACCTCTCCTATATCACCATTGGCTCACCTAGGACGCATTCCTCAACACAACGACCCCTTGCTTACAGGTTCTTCCGCTCACCCGCGTGTCATAAGCCACACACAAACGGGCACAGTGAGCGCAGAGGTTTCTGTCAGAAGTGCAGCCATTGGTTTTGATTGATCGTCACGGGAGAGTACGCTTCTACACATACGCAAACTACCACCACACACAGGCGCATTTACGCCGCCTGGTACTGATTCAACTGCCCCTCTGTTTGCGCCGGCACGCGCACTTCCACTATCGGTCTCCTTTGCCGACGCGTGTTGCTACACCATTTATCTTTACAACCAGGGAGAAGAAAGATCGTCGTCATCACGTCACCAGCCGCTCTCGTCTCGCATATCCCATCTAGAGACAGTACTGTCGTTGACAACAAGAGGAAAACCCCCTGCTGTTCGCCCTATTTATCCTTAAAAATTTCTCTGAGATACCGTCGTCTTTCACGATCAGATCCGGCACTGCGCAGCTCAGACACGTCAACCGCCCAGCAAGCAACCGACCAAAACGTTATTTCTGCCAAAAAAAAAAATGGTTTCTTTTTCGTGCGAGGTAAGGTAGACCAAAACTCCCTTCTTTACTGTTTCCCGCGTCCTGTTCGCACTCGAGCTTGGTATACGGAGGATGGCCTGTTTGTTGTTATGGCCCTGTGATTGCAAAGCGTCAGGCACATTCCACACTCACACGCACCCAAGTCGCTACCACCGTAGTGTCAGACATTCGCCCCTCGCATTGCATTTGGTATTCCTAAATGTACTGTTTCTCTGGCTGCTCAATACTATAATTTCTTTTAAAACCGTTTTTCTTTCTTTTCTGCTCAACAGCCAGCCCACTTTCTTTGACCGTTCCCCCCCCCCCCTACTTATGTTTATTGCTCCACACCAAGCATATGCCTTAAATGTTTCTTCAATCATTGCCTCATATATAGGACTTCGAATGATCACTGATGCAAATTACGTTTGAATCGCCAGGCGTGTGGTGACGTCTTGACCAAAAAGAAACTCGATCCTCACCGCAATCGCTGCCAAGGAGCTACGTTTACGTGCATTGACTGCATGGTGCACTTTCCAGGAGCGCAATATCGCTCACACACTGTGCGTGTTACTTCCACTTGCGCCTTGCAATGCATTTCGCAGTCATTTCTCGGAGCTGGTTAGATCTAACACGGGAAGCGGATAAGTCTTGCATAAGCGAAGATCAAAAATATCAAGGAGCACTGTATAAAGAGAAGCCAAAAAAGTCAAAGAATAACAACAACAACAACAGAATCGCTCTTGACAGTTCCACCGAAAGCCAAAGTATCGGACAGCGAAAAAACATGTCGCAGCAAGCATATGTCGAGGACGTCGGAGAGGACCGGACGCTGGAACCGTGGAATGATTCTCTAGGACAAACCAACAATGAACGACCATCTGCCGAAGCACCTCCCGAAGCAGCTATGCCATCAGCGGTCGCTACAGAAAAACATGTCAACGTATTTGACTTCTTGGTCACCACCGACCAGACCCCTACTGCATCCGAAATGAATCTTGCCATCAATCAGCACGGCGCAAATGTCGGCGAAAGCACCTCATTAGTTCGTTATGAAGATGAATCTAAGCAATCTCGCATCGAAAATGACAACGCCTCAACTCAATATGTTGCGGGTCCCGTGCCTACAGATAGCGCCTTTGCAACACCCACAGCAAAGACCGAACGGCGAAGAAGCAAAGACAATGAGCTTAAAAAAGATAAGAAACGCAAGCGACCTCACGCCGATATTCCAGGCGATCAAGTCATGACTGACGCGCCTCCTGTTCTGCATACAGAACTCACCGGAAATATGAAGGGATTAATGGGACCCGTCTATCCGCCTTCTCCCGACTACTCTGGAGGCGACGCGAATGAAAACTCTCCCGCGAGTCCGTTGAAGAAAACCAAGCACTCGAAGCATGTCAAAGGCGGCCAGATTAGCAACAGCCTGTTCGATATGATTACAGGTGGGGTGAAGAAGTCGTCAAAGACGAAGACCAAGAAGCACTCTCACCACCACTATGACAAGAAAGAGCGGAAGCTCATCGAATTTCGATCACGTTCGAAGGATGGCAAGGCTGATGGTATTGACGGCCAAATGGTGGTGTTTAAACCACGCGCAGCCGCTTTCCTTTCTTTCGTGAATAAAGGACCTGAGAGTGAAAAGGGCTGTAGCATGAATAAGGCTCTTAAGCGATTTCACCGTGAACGTCAAGCGTCTGGCTCCAGCATGGCCAAATCAAAAGAGGAGAAAGAGCTTTGGCGTACTCTGCGCATGCGACGAAACGAGCGTGGTGAAATCATTCTTTTCACCGTTGAAGATGAACAGTGAGCGGTTGTTACCATATACGTGCATATCGTGTCAGCAATGAACAAAGCTAGGGCTGTAACAGCGGATTTTGCAGAGTCATATCATTGAACACTACTGGGCATTCTACGATACCTGCATTGAATTCGATGCGAGATTTTTCCTTCAGAGGGTTAGACTCATTCTCTACGTTGGTAAGATTGGACACACCTGAGTTTGTCAGGGCTGGCTTCATTCCCGTTGGTATTTTTCTCTCTGCTTTTGGATGAGGGACACGAACCGTGGAATGAGAGTGCCTGTGGGACAGGACTGGCGGTATACATACACATCCGACATTTCCAAACCAAAGCGAAAAATGCACGTACCGTGCCCATGAAAAAAAAAAAGTGACAAGAAACTTCATTATTCTGTGCAAATGCATAGAAAATGGAGAGCCGTTCCTGATCCTGGTCGTATTGATTGAGGAAGTCAATGATACCATGCGAAGGAACACTCATGCGTTGGTAATAATTGTGTATTGAAAGGCAATGAGTAGCGAGGTGCCATAGTTGATTGCGTTGTTTTGAATTTACTTGTGCTCATGAACTTTGTTATCTTACGTCTCATTTCGCAATGTTCTGTTTGTATTACGTTGCCGGATATTTGTGCTAGATCTGGCCTGGAGCAAACGAGCGGAAACGGCATAAATGAGTATACCATATTTGTAACATATATAGCAGAATCGCGGAATATGAATGCGAATGCTTGCATGGCCATGGTCGCGAATAGCCAAATTCAATATTGAAGACAACAGAGTTCATTTATGTCTGATGTCTACATGATACGCAAGGGTAGAATATGCTGCACCAAAGCTTCTCTCCTACAAAGAGGACATTCGGGCTTTTCCCGCGTCCAATCGCCTATACACTCCCAGCAGAATATATGGCCACACTGCGTGGCGGAAGGGTCCTTGAGCTCCTCGAGACATAGTGTACACTTGCGTTGTTGACCGCCCTTGATGTACGCCATGAGCTTGGCGTCGCTGAGATCAAAATTTGGCTGCGCGCTGACAGGCGTATGCGTCGTCGTTGCCAGGTTGACTCTGCTCTGATGAAGGCTCCGCGTGTCTACGTCGATGGAGAGAAGATCTCTCGTGGCAGCGTATGTATCTCTGTGATCAGGAGAAACGTCGACAGAGGCAATTCGAGCAGCGCTGGACGTGAGGCTTTGGCCACGGCATAGGGCGGACGAAATTGTGGAGCGAATATGCAAATAGCTTTGAACGACGAGCTGAACAATGAGCAGGACACCAAGGACTTCGTAGCCGCCTCTCTCAGAAGAGACAGGCACCGTCCGGCTGAAGATATAGCGCAGCGCGAGCAGCCTCTTCGTCAGTTCGTAGTACGTCCCGTTGAAGTAGAACAGTGCCAGAGTGATGGCCTGGATCGGCGCAGCGGATGTCATGGCCAAGACGTGGTTGGCAATGTGATGCCAGATTAGGAACTCTACGGACTCTTGCTTCCCTCGTTTTGAAAGCTTTTCTACCCGTTGCTGTATGAGGTCATAGAGGTTACTGCGCAGCCGAGGAAGCGTCTTGCCGACGACGTAGGGGAGAATGATGGTGCCGCCAATGTACGCTGCTCTTTTGGAGATGTCAGGTAGTCGGCGACGCGGGATTTCGACCTGTACAAGATCACAGTACTCTTCGCCCAACGTCCTATTGCCGGGCAGGGTAGTAAGACAAAAGTATATAAGGCTGGCCAGAGAGCGCAAGTCGGGCGCGAGAGCATGGGTCAAGCGAGCCCCGAACAGACGTCGGTAAAGGTCGGTGATTGTGTTGGTGAGGTGGCTTGTGAAGTAGATGTCTTTCTGGTGAGCGCGCACGATATCTGGCGCGGCTGCGAAGGAGTACGGCGAGGCCGTTGAAGAGGAGGACGACATGAATGGTGTAGGAATTCGGAACTGCGCTTCAAACGTGATGGCGATGCAGCTTTTGTTTCTAGGGACATGTATCTACACATACTGCAGGTCGTTTGATTATAAAGCAGAGAATCGGGCATTGGGGGTTTCAAGGGTGCATGTGGGGGTGGGAACAGGGGGTTTGTGGACGGACTGGACAAGGCCGCGGCGTGGGGTAATAGCGTAATAATAGCATGAGCATGTGCAAGTTGGCGTGCCCGTAAACCTACTTAGGTACCTACTTGGTGTTCTTCTACTTGTCAGTTCTAATACACGGCTGCGCTGAGAAATTGTCTGATTTGATAGCTATTGTAACTTATCTAGTGAATATTATATAAAGGAATTGAAGTATAGAATATTACACAGAGCAACAGACCTAGAGAGGGCATATGTTTATTGTAGTTTATATATGTTATATCTAGAAGAAGCATATATATATATTCTATTAATCTAAGATTGCTCACACCACCTAAAATATGTAGTATAGGGATATCTAGTAAGATACCTAAAAAGTAAGGCTAGATTAGGGCATTATAGTTTATACGTTTTAAAGAGCTTAGGCTAAAAAAATCTAAAACGTTTAAAATATATAATAATACCTTTAAAGCTAAATGACTAGTCTATATTAAATACATTTAGTATTAATGTAAAAAACAGGAAAGTAAATAAGGTATAAAATAAATTAAAATGTTAAGAAATAATAAAAACATTTTATATTTAAAAGATGAGGCTTTTAATAATAAAAAGTTAACAAATATTAACTAAAGCTAACATAATACATAAAAAGACAGTAAGAATATATAATTAAAGAAAAAAAAGAACATATTGGAATATAACTGAGAACATTTATATTAAGAAAAAGCTTAAACAGTAATCTTTAAAGTTATAAATAGTAATAATATAAAGTTAAAGTATTTTTTATATTCTAGGCCTTTAGTAAAGAACGTTAAGCTAGTCACTTGAGAATTCGAGGCAATTAGGTAGTATAAATATAATAGAAATAATCCCTCTCTTAAAGATGAAATTAATGATATTAGTTAATTAAAACTTATTCTCTTTTTTTCTAAAACTTAGGGATAATTTCTTATTAAATTTAAAGTAATAGGTATTTTTTTATAATATATTATCAATTAGCCTAGAAGGCATCTGTGTTTATAGTTAATTGTATTATTATTGACTATAAAAAGAAAGAGAGAGAGACTTAGTATGTTATGCTAGTTGCATGGAAATTAGGGGCAATTAGGTAGGACGATTATAGCCTAAAATATCTCTATATTTAAAGGTAGGACTATTAGTTATACTAGACTAAGACTTATCCCTTCTTCCTTAAATAGGGGATAATTCTCTATTAAATCCTAGAGGAATTATCCTTATTTTATAATACACTCCTAATACTTAAATATCTGAATAAGTCTAGTCTAAGTTATATATTCTTCTATATAGCTAATTCTCTCTAATAAGGCCTAGAGTTATAATTATAGAAATAATTATTCCCCTTTAATATAATACTAACCTAATATTACTATAATTAGCTAGATACTTTCATTTACTTATATTACTATTTTTTAGAAATAAGTGAGTGAGTGCTATAGAGCATAGCTTACTAAGTTAGCGGGCTTAGTGAGCGTGCATGTGCAGATTTACTGCTCTATAGAGCAAAGCACTATAGCAAGCTATAAATCACTATATCTTATAAAATATAGAATCTTTTACATTACTTTTAGTACTATTTAATTCACTAAAGAATTTATAATAATAATACTTAATAAATTATATTTAATATCTAACTTTATAGGTATATATAGCTTGTAAGAGTAATCATAATAATTTATATAGTTAGTAGCTATAAAAGGATTTTATACTTTTTTTTCTAATATACCTACTAACCTTATCAGTAAGTCTTAGTTATTAGCTAGGTTTTTTAAGTTACGTTTTATATTCTATAAGATTTATTTATATAACAAAATAAAAAAATAAACTTATAGCTATATAAATTAGCTACTAATATATAAACTATTAGTTAATATAATAAAAAATTAATATATAATACTAAAAAACTTAATGATTAAATATTTATATAAAAAAAAGCTTAGAATATAGTAATAAAGAATTTAGTTTTAAGACTTTTTATTTATTTATTTATTTATTCTTGTACGCTAGCCAGCTTTAGCAATTTATGCTTAGCTGTTTCTAGAACCTCTACTCCTTATGTTTTATCTAGTTACAGAAAAACCTTTATTAGGGTACTAATTAGCTAATTATATAATTACATATATAATATCACTAATTAGTAGTTACCTAATAGGATAAAAAACTTAATTAAATACATGATTTTTTTTCTACTTCTTAGAATCCTAGAATTCTAAGTCTGATTTCCTTCTATAAAAAGCTAGTTAATAATTATACCCTAGTTACCCTATAGTCTTTTTTTCCTCTATTATTCCTACTTAACAATCTTAATTACCCTATACCTATTAATCCTAGCAATTATAGCTACAACTAGCTTAGCACCTAAAGAGCTAGGGGGTATTTTTGCCCATTTATATAACGTAGGAGTGGCTAATCCGCGCTGCTTAGTAAGCTAGGATAAGTGGGGGAAATAGACCTACTTTAGTCTTTACTTACTAAGCTACTAATTAGCTAGAAAAGCCTCCCTACTTTTCTAGCTAATTAGAGTCTAGTTTTTTCCTTAATATATAGCCCCTACTACACTAAGGAAAAACTATACCCTGTGTAGGAATTAAACCTATAACCTCTCTATAATTCTTACTTATATAAGAAAAGTAATGAGGTTTTCCATAACGCTTAACCACTGCGCCACGGGGTTAAGACTTTTTATAAATTCCTTTTTTATTAAGAAAAATAATAAAAATATATATTATAAAGTAGCTACCTTCTTTAATTAAATATCATTTTACTAGCTTAGTTAAATTCTGTAAATAATTATTAAAGTTTTTTAATAAAAGGAAAACTTTTCGCGAATTTGTCTATACTGCAGTAGCGACGCAGAACTAACTCTAAACCTCTTAAAAAGTGTAGAAAAAGAATTGCTATATTTATTTTACCTTATTTTTAATAGTATATTAATACTAGAGTATAAGTATAGTAAATAAAGTAATACTAATAAATATTAATAATAGAAATTATAGCTTTATATAAAGCTATTATTACTTATTTATAAAATAAAGTAGCTTTATATTAATAATACTTTAAGTTACTTTTATACTATTATTTATATATAAGTAAATACTAAACTACTTTATTATTAAATATAATAAAATAGCTAAACTTATACTAGCTATAGTACTAAAGAGTATATAGAATATTATTCTTTATATTAATAATATAGCCTTAATATATACTTAATATAGCCTTTTTATACCTTAAACCTATATTAAAATATTAATAAAATTAACTTTATTATTACTTAATAAGCTTATTATAGTTAAAAACTTAAAAAAAGTTATTAAATAAATAATAAAGAAAGCTATTAATACTAAGAATATAACAGCTTTAAGCTAAGCTAATATTACTACTAAAAGCATTATTTAACTACTTATTTAATAAATTTAAGCTATAATAATAATAATATTACTTTATATTTACTATAAAACTATTATTAAAGGTAATATAATAGCTAAAGCTATATAAAACTATTTACTTAAAGAAACTATTATAGCTATTAACTAAGCTATTAATACTAATATTATTATAATAATATATTACCTTTATAGTAATAATATTATAATTATATTTTAAAATATAGTAAAGCCTTATATTAATAATATAGCCTAAGTTAGCACTACTTTTAAACTAAAAGTAATACTAAATTAATATATATTTAGTATTATTATTAAAGGCTTTTTTATATATTATATATAGAATTAAGAGAAAAATAATATTGTTTAAAATATAATTATAGCTAATAAATAAAGTTTAATAAAGGTTATAGTATAAAAGCTATATAATAAAGTAACTTAATTCCCTTTAATTATTACTATTAATAAAGTTAATATAATAAATAGGCTATATTATATTAAAATTATTTATAAAGCTAAGATATTTAAAGTTAAGCTTTATAATAATACTATTTACCTTTAATAATGCTTAAAGTACTTTAAATTTAGCTATATAGCTATATACTATATATTATTCTTATAGTATAGCTACTATATATTTAATTAGTATAAAAAGGGTAAATAATTATACTTAGTGCTATTAAAAGCTATATAAGAATACTATATTAACTACTTAAGACCTTACTTTATATAGTTTTATATATATAATATTATAGATAAATAATAAAACTATATATATATTATATACTTAATATAGCCTTTAGCCTTTACTAAACCTTTTATATTAAAGAAAAATAATTAAATAAAGGTATTTAGCTATAGCTAAAGAAAAAATATAAGTAACTTATTATTATAAAAAGCTTTATTATAAAAATAAGTTAGTAAACTATATACCTACCTCCTTAATACTAAATTAAAATTAATATAATATTTATTAGCTATTATATAAGCCTTTTTAAATTAATAATTTATAGCTACTATAGTATTTAATAAGCTAAGCTTAACCTAATACACTATATAAAGTATATAATAAAGGTTATATACTAAAATATATAAAAGAAAACCTACTTTATATATTTAGTGCTAAAGTTTTAATTTAAAGCTAATATAATAATAATATAAAAGCTAGAAACTATAAATAATAAATTACCTAACTCTAGCCTTAGCTACTTTTAACTTACTACTTAAAGTAACTATACTATAATTTATATAAATTATTAGTATAAGCCTAAGGTATAGTTAATATATATAAATAAAGACTAGTACTTAATAATATTAATAAAATACTATATTTATTTAATATATTCCCTAACCTATAAACCTAATTAAATATTACCCCTTATTAACTTTATAATAGCCTTACCTTTAAACTATAGTATTTTTATAAGAAACTTTAATTAATATTACTTACTTTAAAACTATTATAGCTAAACCTTAATAAAGAGTAATATACTCTTTATACTAATAATATAGTAAAAGCTTAAACTTATAATACTATAAAGTAAAATAACTTAAAAAATATAAGGTAAAAGGGATAATACTATTAACTATACTTAGGTTATTTATAATATAAAAGCTAAATTTATAAAGGAATTAAACCTTACTAAATTTAACTATATTCTATAGCTTATTTATATTAGTACTAGCTTAAGGCTATATAGTAACTACTTACTTTATTTTAAATAGCTATATATAAAAAACAACTTTATAATAGCTAAGGTAGTAATATAGTTTTACTATAACCTTACTAAACCTTTACTTTAAATACCTATAGAAATTAATAGCTATATAAAATAAATAATAGCTAAGCTTTAATTTAATATAAACTTAGTAGTTTTAAGGGAACTCTAAGGTAGTCTTAAGCTAAACTTATAGTAAAATTACTATATTACAAAAGCTACTTAAAATACTAAAAGAGTATTATAATAGTAGTAAATATTCTATACTAAAGAGAATTAGTAACTTATTACTAATATAGCTTAAATATAGTACTAAACTATTAGTAATAAAAAGTATAATACCTAATGCTTTACTATTAAAGTAGTTATTATTTATAAAAAAAGCCTATAGAAACTTAAATACTAAGTATAGCTTTATAATAAACTACTATTAAAATAATAGTAAATCTTTATTTTTATTTAAAGTAAGGGTAAAGATACTATAACTACTAAATTATATTAAAAAAAGTAGCTATACTAACTAACTATTTCTTCCCTTCCTTCTAAGCCTAACTTAATAATATATTAAAAGATTTTAATAATTACCTTAATATTATAATATTTTTATTAAAAAACTACTTTAATACTAATAAAATCTATAATATTATTAAAAGCTTAGCTAGCTAAAAGGCATTAAAACTAAATAAACTTTTAGCTAATTACCTTAAAGTATATAATAAGCTATTAACTAAAACCCTTACCTACCTACTTAATATATACTACTATATTAGCTACTACTTAGCTTTATTTTAATAAGTAAAAGTTATTATTTTTTATAAGCTAAGTAAAACTTTAATAAAGTAATAAAGAGTAAAGGCTTAGTACTTTATTTTACTTTTTAATATTATTAGTAAAGTAATAAAGGTAGTAATAGTAAGTTAGCTTACCTTTATAGCTAAATTATATAGTATACTACCTAACTTATAAATAAATAATAAAGTAAATAGGTTAATAAAAGTTATACTAAGTGTTTTAGTAGAATTAATATATATAGTATAGTATTATAGTAGTATTATATTACTACTCTAACTAAATATATTTATAGCTTTTAATACTATTTACTATAAAAAACTAACTTATATTTTTATAATTACTAAAATCCTTATATAAATAGTAGTATAAACTTACTCCTTTATTACTAAATATACTATTAACCTTTATTTTAATAATAAATTTATAAGCCCTTTATTTATAACTATAAATATACTATAAAGGTTTTTAATCTCTTCTATTTCCTTTTTACTTTATATTACCCCTTTATATACTAAGCTTTAAATAGTATATTTTATACTTATTATAAGTTTCTTTAATAATATAAATATATTTATTTATAGGTATATAGTAAAGGAGATATAAAATTACCTTAAAGCTACTTAAGTAATTTACTAAGAATAGTTTTAAAAATTAAGTTTTAAGTTTAATTTAAAAAAAAGTAAACTTATATACTTTATTAAATAATATATTATAATTATATTACTAGTTTAACTTAGTATTAATATAGTATAACTAATTTAATTTACTTACTTTCTTAAAGTATAGGTTTATTATAAGCTTTATTAAAAAGTATACTAAAGTTAAGTTAATTTAAAACTAGTATAGTAATAGCTTATATTTATATTACTAGTAGCTTTAACCTAAGAATACTTATTATATAATATATAACTTTTATATATATAGGTTATTTAAAGTATAATTATATATAATATAAAGTTACACTATACTTTTATTAAAGTTAGTAATAAAGTAAGGAGTATAGCTAAGGTATTTATTTTTAAATAAACTAAATACTTAAGAATAGTAATTAATATATTTAAAACTATATTATATACTTTAGTTAAAACTAAAGTAGCTATAGCCCTAATTAACCTTTACCTTAACTATTATTTATATTACTTTTACTAATAAATAAAAGCTAATAAAATAGTTAAGTATATTTATAGTGCCTATATTATAATAATAGCTTAACTTAAATATAAACTAATATACTAAAGGTATAGCTACTTATTATACCTAAATAACTACTTAAACTATATATTATTTCTAAACTAACTTTATAATTACTTATTAAAGCTTTTTTTAATTAAAGTGCTTACCTTAAAATAAAAGAACTATTAGTATTAAAAGTAAGCTATTATATAGGTATACTAAACTAATATTAATTATATAGTAATAAAGCTTAACCTTAGCTTTACTTTTACTACTAAAATAGTCTATTTTTACTTAAGCTTAACTAAGTATAAATTTATAGTATTTATATAAATATATATAAAATAAATTAAACTTAATACTTTTCTTTTTAGCTAATATATTTTTAAGGTAGAATTACTAATATATAGCTATTAAACTAATAATAGAAACTATTACTATATTTATTACGTGCTGGATGTCACACGTAAGTTGGGGGTACTCATACAATAGGTGTGGTACGTTATAAAGTTATAAAGAGAGGGAACACTTAAGTTATAGGTAGGTGGTTAAGTGTATATATAGTTAAAGTTGTTTATTATAAGGAGAAAGGGGGAGCGGAACCCTTCTATACATAGTGGGTTCTGCTATTATATGTAGACTGTAATAGGTCCCCCCTTTATAGAAGAAAATATAGCTTATTCTAAGCTACCTAAATTAAGAAAGAAAAGAAAAGAAAGGAAAGAAAGTAAGTCTATAGTAATTTATATATAAAGTTAAGAAACTAAAAGGAAAAAAGAAATAAGCTATAGGAGTCTGCATATAGCTAGGTTATAGACTAACCTATAGAAGGTATATAAATAAGGAAAAGGAATATATATAAGTAAGTTAGTATAAATATTTATATCCCCTATAGAACTATTAAATTCTCTAAGGTTTACCTTTAGTGTACTGCTATATTCCACGCTATTGCTACTTACTTCTATTGCCTAAAGATATATTGCTATTGCTAGAGGACTTATTGCTACTAGCTGCTTTAGAGTTATTAAGGTCTACAGCATAGCTCTAGTATGCTATTATAAAGTAGATATCTCTAGCAAGGGAACGTTAAACTATAGGGTTAGCTAGGACCCTTTTAAAGATTTCCTACCCTCTATAGTTAGCTATAGTATTAAGGGTATATATATTAAGGGTTATTACTATAGCCTTAGCTTCTTCCTAATATTAGGCAAACTCTATGTTATTATAGAGATATGCTATACTAAAGTTAAGCTCCTACTTAGTTTTAGGGGCACTTATACTATATTAATCCTTTTAGGTATTATTAGTATAAAAGTTATAGGTTATCCTATTAGCTAGCGTTTAGATATAGGCAGTAAGTGTTTAGACTTTTATAGTGCTAATGTAGAGAACCTTATAATATATGCTAGTAAGATGCAAGCAATGCTAAATAAAAATGCTAGTGCGGTCTCTTACTAGTCTATAATAGGTAAGGGGAACGCGTCTAGCGTTAGGATAGTTATAGGTCTTAGTAAAATAAATAAAGAAATTAATAAGCTACTAGGCTTATAGAATTCTAGGGAGAATAATTCTATCTTAGAGGTTTATTATATCTTTAATGCCGCTTTTAGTATAGGTCTAAAGGTCTTGCCTAGTAAAAGTTTTATTAATATAGATAGTAATAGTTAGAGGGAGCTAAATAAAAGCATCTATGCTAAGTTCTACAATATAGTGAATGAAAGCCACGTTTAGCTCTAGCAGGCTACTGTTTATTAGGAGGCAGTGCAATCTATGGACCTTATAAAGTAGGAAGGTCCTATAGAAACCACCTTTAATAAGGTCCCTAGTAGTTGTAATGCAGTATAATTTAAAAATAGAGGGTTTTCTTATTTATCTTACGCTGCCTATAGTGTTAGTACCGTAGCGAGCCTTAAAACGCACATCGCCTAGCTTAGCAAAGAGGTTGAGTATTTCTTTATAGTCTTAGTTAATTTCCTCCCTAGTAGAGAGGGTTTCTTAAGGCAGCGTTAGCATTACATAGCTAGATATTATGGTTTTAGTGTTAAGACTAAGGAAACCCTACGTAGCTGCGTAGGGAAGACAATGGTTTTGTGCAGAAAAGCGGCTATAGAGAGAATAGTAGAGAGTGTAGTAAGGTGTAGGAAACGCTAACAATAGCAACGAGGAAAATAGAGGGAGCGACCTATAATACAAAGGCAATAATAATGTTAATAGAGAGGAGGTTGCAAGAGGGTTATAGTAAGGTGAGTTTTTTCGTGCTTAGTGGTGTACTTAGGCGGCTGGGCTATAGCCCTAGCTAAGCAAATAAAGACCCTTAGATATTACTATATTCTATAGCCTAAGGCAGGCGCTAGCGTAGGTAAGGTTTCCTATATAAATAAAGATATAGTTTTTATAGCTTTAAAGTTAAGAACACTTGCATGCCTTATTCGCCACTATTATTATTTAAATATAGGTAGAATCCTATAGGGATTTCGTGTTCCTAGCAGCAGACGTTATAAATATTAAGCAATCTTGCTAAACTATTGTATTTCCTACTAACTCTATCCTCTTAAAGTAGGTAAGCAACATAGAAATTAGAAACTATTTGCACTTATGCAACTATTAAAATTCCTATAATAGGGAACTGCTAAAGCAATAGTGTAAGAAACAATAGAAGCACTAGAATATCCTACTAAAGGGATTAATAGATTCCCCTTTTTATAGTATAGCCTTTAAGCTGCCTATAGCAGCTAGCTAGCGTTTTATGCATGTAGAATACCTTAACTAGGGAGTTAGGGTCTTATCCCTAGTGCGCTTAGTGGATCTTATTATAGTGGAAGTCCTAGGGGTGCCTATAGTCTTAAGGGTTTATACCTTAGCCTTAATAGCCTTTACTTTAGACTAAAGTAATTTAATAAAGGATTTAATAGTGGAAATTAAAGCTATTATAGTGGACTTATATTTTTCTAATGTAGTAAGGCGGGATTCCGCGTCCTTAATAGTCTTTACTGTAGTTATAGACTTAGTAGCCTCCTTAATTCTAGCATTAACTATTCCTAGGGTGTTGGTTTTTATAATGTTATAAATATCTATAAGGCCTTTAATACTGTTACAGTGTTTTTTAAATATCTTACTATAGTCCATTATAGTGGACTAGAGGGCTTCCACGGCTGTCTCTAATGCTACAATGCGTGTAAGGACCTTATTATATACGCCTAATAACTGCTTAGATGTAGTAATAGCTACTTAGGTGCTTAGCTTAAGGATCTCTGCAAGATAGGACTTGCTAACTATTGCTAGAAGGCCGCTAAGGGTCCTATTTAGGTAGCCAAAAGCATTGCTAATGTGTTTAGTAATAATAATAGACTTTGCTAGGAGCTAGGAAGTTTAGTGACGGTTCTTGCAGTTACCCCTGTTTTCCTAGATAAAAACTACTGTTTAGAGGGAGTTCTAGGCAGCATGAATTATAGGGAGTTCTGATTTACCTTTAGCTCAAGCTTTGTTGCCTTTTGCAGTAGCTGCTATAGCTTTATTGCTTTAGGCCTTAAGTCCCTTAAAAATATTAATGCAGTAGGCTACCACTTCTAAGTATAGCTTATAAAGGGGATTATCTTTTTTAACGCTAAATCTATTGCAGCTAATTTTAGCTCCTGCCCTGGTAAATTCTATGCTATAGATGTAGAGGGCGTCCTTAAGGGTCTAATCCTTCTTCTTAAGTCCCTACTTATTAGTATATCGCTACTTTACATAGTCCTTTTCTACGTTAACCGCAGCGATGAAATTAATGTTGTCCAACGCATTATAAGGTATGTATACATTGCTGTTAGCTCTTATGAATTAGCGGAGGTGCTAGTGCATTGGGGTATTAGCAACGCGCTTTATAGCTTTCTTAGTAGTGGTTGCCGGCTTACTAGTTAGGTTCGCTAAGAATAGGCCTGCTAGGGTCTCCTCCTTAATGTCGTCAGCGTTATCTAGCTCCTAGTTAGGGTCTGCATTATCCTTGTTAGGGACAGTCTCATCCGCAGCGTGGTTAGCTATAGTAGGCTAAGGCGTGGCGTAGAGTGTGCCTAAATCATTGCCATTTCCGCCGTAAGATTTGCTGCCTTAGGTAGCTAGAGTGCTGTCTAGCTAGCCAGTTAGGATGTTAGTCTCCTAGAGATAGGAATTAAATATAAGACCCAGCGGGTTAGCTAGGTTAATGTTATAGGAATCTATACTATTCTTAAGGTCTAAGGCTAACTGCTTAAGGAGAATTATAGGAAGTTAGTAGTAAGGAGGGGGTTTAATAAGGGCTTTAATATATAAGCATAGGGAGAAACGCAGGAGTTCGCTATATATATCCCACTAAGCCTTCTCCTAACTTAACTTCCACTAAAAGCTAGTGCAGTAATTAGAGAAACTAGCGCTAAAAGCCTTAAGTTAGTAAATTTAATATACTATAGAAAACCTTAGGGAGGTTAAGGTTTTAGGTAGTATATCTATATAGGCTAAGGAAAAACACAAATTAAGCGTAAATAACTACTATAAGGAAGAAGACAGCAGTATATAAATTTTTAAAAAGAAGAGGGATAGAAAAGTAAAGAAAAGAAGGTAAAGAAAGAAAGAGAAAGAGTGTAGGAAAGGAAGGATTTTATATACCCTAATAAGGCTTTACAAAAGTAAGCTTAAAGTAAGCTCTTATGGTGTGTAAGGAGTCAGAAAATAATCGATATTTTCTACTAGCAGGGAATTCCCTATATGCATTTATAAAATCAAACGCAGAGCCGGCATCATTAGGATTTATTAATTAAGAGGCGCTATAAGGCCTTTCTTACGGTATTCCTTGTCCTAATTAATAGTGTTCCTTATGAGGTACTTATTAACTATCTTAGCAGCATTAACGCGCATTTCTTCCTTAGAAATCCACTAATTATCCTTAGTAGAGTATCCCTTCTAGCGGATTAAGAAATTAATGTAAGGCTTCTTACCCTTCTTTTAAAAGAATTATATGCAGTAATCTTAGATCCTCTTAATTTCCTAGTAGTCTGCCTCTCCTAATTTAGTTAAGTCTACTAGTGGTAGCGCTAGCTTAATTCTTCTAAAAGGGTCTTTACCTTACTATAGTTTCTAAATATAAGCTATAGAAACTACTAGATAGACCCTTAAAGTTAGTAGAAAGTTAAAGTGGAAGGAGAGAGGAGAGATCTATTTTAAAACCTTATATAGTCTAGCGCACTAGGGAGACTATTTCTTCTTAGGCCTACCTAGGAGCTTATATTCTAAGTATAGCCTAAGGTATACTATATCCCTAACATTAATATCCACTAGGTTGTGCCTAGAGTTATATTAGATTTTCATAAGCGTAGCTACTACTGTAATAGCGTGCTTAGCCTCCCTCTAGTATAACTTCTAAAGCACTAAGAGGTTAGCGTTATTAGGATCTATAATAGGTTCGTTTAGATCTATAAGGAGGTCCACTACTATAAGTAGCTTATAACTAAGTACAAGTTTGTTGGGTGATTAGTTAATTAAAGCTATAGCTATGTTGTTAAGGTGGTGTTAAAGTGCTGGAAGTATTAAAGGCTAGGGGATATCTAGATTAGTTACAGTGTGATACTGCATTGCAATAATTATAGTCTAGTTTTTACGCTCTGCCACGCTATTAGTTTATAGGTAATACGCTATAGCTATAAGGAATTTCACTCCTAGCTTGCGGAAAAGCGTAGTCTAAAGGTTAGAGATAAACTTAGGGTTCCAATTACTAACGATTTCTTACGGTAGCCCCTAGTTAATAAGGTAAAGTCCCTTAAGTAGGAGTTTAGCCTAGATTTCTACTAAATACTCCTTATAGCTAGGGATAAGGATTATCTTCTTACTAAAGAGACAGTTTACTAGGTAAAGCAAATTATAGGTAGTGAATCCTTCTACTGCCTATATTATATTCGCAGAGCTAACTTCTAGTATATTAGTAACGAAATCTAACAAAATGCTGTGGAAAGGCACTGGCTTTGTTTAAAGGGGTCTTATTTCTCCTAGGGCTTAAGATTAAAGAACTGCGTTTTCTCTGCAGACATTGCAGTGCGCTACGTAGGTGCGTATCTAGCTACTTATCTATAGAAAGTAGATAGCAGAGAGCTCCTTAGCTATTCTCTCTACGCTAAAGTGGTAAGTATTATTGTAAGTAAGCTTAAGGAGAGTTTTTACGCAGTTTTAAGGGATATAAAGTTAGCGTAATCCTTCTAAATTATGGTAGTAGAGAAGTCCGTTGTCTCAAAGGTCCTAGCCATATAGGGGAATTTGTGGTTGGTTCTAATTGGCTTAGCGTTGCCTCTCCCTATATATAGTGATACCCTTGATAATCTGGCTATACTTTGCATTATGCTAATACCCTGTTATAATAGAATCCTTTAGGTTGTTATCTATAATAGCGGATGCTATAGATTCCTCTCTAAAGTACACACAAGCATTAAGTTTATTAAATTTGCTATGGTTAGCTGCTTCCCTATAGCTAATGTTAATAGGCAAGCGAGAGAGTGCGTTAGGAACTACGTTTAAAGTGCCAGGGATGTGGATAATGCGGATTTCGAACTGCGAGAGATAATTCGCAACCTTGGTAAGCTTAAGGTTAGCCTTGTTAAGATTTATCGTTACGAGTGAGGTGTGCTAGATGATTCCCTTCGCTGGTGAGTAATTAGTGATGATATTTATAGGTAATGAGTTGGATTAGGCTATTTTCCTTAGCTTCCTTATCCCCTATGCAATAGTAGTGACCTTTGCTTCTATTAAGCTATACCTCTTTTTAACGGCTAAGGTTGGCTAGGAGAGGAATAAGATAGGGTGGAGTTTATTACTACTAATATCTTTCCTAGGAATGCTGGTGCTATCCTAGTTAACTGCTAATTAGAAAGTATATAGGCTAAAACCCTCCTTACACGCATTAACTTTAAAGAAAAGAGGCCTCTTAGGGTTGTAATGCTAGAGCAGAATCTTAGTGCATAGGAGTTCCTAAATTGCCTTAAAGGATGCAATTTCTTGCTTAAAGGGTATAAAACTTGCCTACTAGGCTATACGTTTTTACGCCTGCTTAGATAACCTAATAGGGAGCTTATTTTTCTTATAAAGATTCCGAAGTATTCCAGTCTTCCTATCCTATAGGGGTTTAATATATAGGTTAAACTAGGGGACCCCTACACGGAGGAATCTAGCCATCCCTATAAAGGTTTTAAGGCTTAAGAGCGTGGTAGGCATCTAGAGGTTCTTAAATGCCTTAATACAGTCACTAGTATTAGTAATGCCCTCTATGTTTATAATAAAACCTAAGAGTTAAATTAATAGATAGCTAATAAATAACTTCTTAGCTGTAATATATAGGCAGCACTTCTTAAGGATTTTAAACATAATCTTAAGGTAGGCTAGGTGCTCTTTAAGGGTGTTAGAGAAAATCGCAATATTATCGATGTATACTTGCATAAAGGCGCAGTGTTTACAGAATTACTTATCTATAAAGCGCTGAGTATATGCTAGGGAATTCTTATATTCTTATATTGCAACGTAGGATACTTTAATTCCTCTTTTAGAGATAATTGCTATTCTGTTGCAGTGTTTGCGCTACACTAGGAGTTAGTTAAAGAAACCAGAAGCATTAAGGAGGGATATTTAATACTTTCTGCGTGTATCCTCTATAATATCCCCTTAGTTAGGCAAAGGGTATATATTTAGAATAGTGATACTGTTTACAGGCCTTATGTTAATTACTACCCTTCCTTTGCGTTCTTTCCTAGTGTTATACTAGATAAGAAAGCTGGGGCATAGGCATAGTGCCTTTTCTCCTACCCTAAGGTAGGATACCTTACTAGCTTTATGCTTTTTATTAAAGATTTTATAGAATTTCTTAAAATCTTTTCTGCCTAAATAGTATACCTATAAGGGTTTTAACTAATTTTACTAACTATTAATAAAGTTAATGCATATCTGCTCCTCCTTAGGCATTAGCACTACCCCTTAGTTGCAGTAAACGTTATATTTATTTGTGAGTTTAATAAGTTTTTCTATAGCTGCTGGGTTAAGATTTGTAATTTTAACGCTAAATTTGTTTGTAACAAATGGGACGTTATTGGGGCATGTAATGCTATATAAAGGGATGCCGCTATTAACTACCCTAGGGTTAAGGTTATTAGCAGTGCCCTTATTATCTCCCTTTACCTTAGGAGGAAAGATATCCTTTAGCGCTACTAGCTCTTTACAGCTCTATAGGATATTAATATTATAACTACAAAAGGCGGAGAAGGTCTTAATGTTATTTATAGCAAAGTGGGAGTCCACTATGTCTAGGCCTTAAAGATTCCCTAGCCTTTAGTTAGGCTTAATGTGAATTAGAAGGTCTGTAAAGTTATGGATTAGCAAGCATTTTACCTGCCTATAGTCTATAATACTATTGAAAATCTAGCGGTTCTTTAAGACAAAATAATAGATACTAGTGGCCTTATGTGCTGTATAGTCCTTCTAGAAAACTGGCACTAATTCTAAGCTATGCAGCAGCATGGTGACGTAGTGCGTTGCAATAACCCTCCTAGTTAGGACTATATTAGTAGGGCGGAAAATGCAGCTAGGCATAGTTATGTTATATATGGATCGGAAAACAACCCTAGGGTTAACGAAGTCGATTTTAATGCTGTAATTATGTATAAAATCTGTGCTAATTAATAATTTTAGTGCAAGTTTCTCTATTACATTAGTGGTTACAGTAAAGTGACTAAACACTAACTTTCCTCTAGCTTTGCCTTTAATATAGAAGTTAAAGGTAGCGGTTTCTGTAATATAAAAGGAGGAATTTACACTATTTATAGGTTTAGGCTTCTAGGTTCCTTATTGAACGTTACGACTGTTCTATTAAAGCCACTCCTTGTCGACCAGTATTAACAAAGTTCCTGTGTTAAGGCAGATCTTATAGTCCTACCCTTAGTTATTAAAGCAAAGGTTTACCTTAAGATAGGTGGTTGCCTTCCTTTTTCTAGTGATTTTTAACTAACGCGGCTATACTACGGCTTTAATAACCTAACTATTAGTAAGTCCTCTGGATACTGTGATTTTTTCACAGCGTACAATAAGGGGAGATGTGGGTTCCCTAGCATAGAAAGCGTCTATAAAGTTAGATTTATCCTCGTTAGAGTTGCTTTTAATAACTCCCTTCTTAACTACATAGTATTCTAATAACGCTAGGTAGGACTCTTTAGCTTCTACGTCTAAGTTATCTACTATAACTATATAGTTTACATTATTGCTATCCTTAGGCGCCCACTTTTTATAGAATTAAGGTCTATAGCCTTTATAATTATATTAAGGGCGCCTAAAGGAGTTGCAGCAATGGGTTTTGGCTTCCTTACATTGCTTAGGGGCGTCTAACTCCCTAGTGTAGGAGGTGGCTACTAGTGCGCCTCTATTAGAATCCTTAGGGGACTATTATAGGGCCCCTTTGTAACCTTTATAGGAATGACTGCGGTTAGGTTGAAAAGGGTATAATTAGCCTTATAGTTAGTGGTTCCTACGTTTATATTTATTGCTAGATCTGCGATACCTTTCACGGCTTTGTGAGTATTGGCAGCGACTACCTTATTAGCGTTAAGGTGGACTATAGCTGCTTCTATAGTAGCTATTACGCTAGGGGGGTCTATTCTAGTAAGCGTTAACGCTATAGTAAGGGGGATCCTTAGCTATAGAGTCTAAGTCCTTTACGAGGAGGTGAGTAGAAGACTGGATCTTATTCTTCTTAGCCTTACGGCGGGTTTTGTTACTTAAGATAAAGTCTCTTAGGTTCTATCTTTTACCTTCTATTAAATTAATATATATGTTATAGCGGTCTAATTCTATTAGTTAGGGATAGATTTGGCGAAGTTCTGTGTAGAGCTTATAGTAAAGGCGTGTAAGGAGCTGAAGATTAGTGGATTCCCTATTAGCTTTAGCATAAAAGAAAATCTTAGCCATAAACTTATGTAGTAATGTCTTAAATAATACATTATCCCTAGTGAATTTAGCTTAATTAAGCTATACTATAGCGTCCTAAATCTTAATGCTAAATTCCTTCTTAACTATAGCGAATACTAACTTAAGGTTGTAGAAAATCATAGCCCTTTTTGTGTTGTTAAGGTGTTAATGGTACTATATGTGGGCGGTGCTGTAGAAGAGGTACTACACTTAGTGTTTAATCTGTTTATAGTGGTTAGGACTAGCATAACTATAGTAGTCCTTAACTGCCTAGATCTAAAGGTCTATATCTGTAAAGATAGTGGATTTGCCCTTATGCTTAATAGCCTTGCTGTTAATGTTATCTAGATCTGTTTTAGGGTTAAGATACTTAATATTGCTAAGCTTCTATAAGGGTTCTATTAAATAGTCTATTGTTAGAGGGGCTTGGACTGCAGGATCCTTGCGAGGGTCCTCATCCTTAGGTCGCTATTTTACGGGTGTGAACAATGGTTCCTAAGCGTGTATAGCGTTCCTTAGGTGTGGCTTATTGTGGAGTAGGGGGTTGCGTAAAGCCTTATAAAATTCCTTATTTACTAGGTATCCCCTAAGCTAGGAGGTCTTAGTGTAGTGAGTATTAAGGGTTGTTGCGCGAGCTAGTTATGCTTATGCGCCTATTGTTCTAAAGGATGCTGCAAGACGCTGCGTGTCTGAGGTTAAAGCCTACCCTAAAGTAAATAGAGGGTATTAGGCTGGTTCTGCGGTTTACTAGTGAGATTTAGCTAGTCTAGAGGCTTCTAGGGTAGCGGTTAAGCAAGTTACTGCTTTGCTGATTTCCTTTGCGCTACTACAGTGGATCTTATTAAGGGTGGCCTCTTGCTGGTTGCGTATATTAGCAAGAAATTACTAAAATTTATTGTATATATTAGGCTTATGCTATTGCCCCTAAGTCTTTATTGCCTGTAGAGGGGATATGCATTTTGCTTAACTATTAAGGGAGTGGGAGATTGTCTTATTTTAGTTGATTCCTGTGGGATTTAATAGTGCTCCTAAAAGAGGATTTAGTGCGCTAGAAGTTGCGTAAGAGTGGATTCTTATTTCTAGGATAGTTTCCTAGTGGGAGCTAGCGCTAATGTAGTCCCTTTTCTGTAAGGAGGTATTGTTTTCCTTAGTGTAAGACAAAATGTTTAGGGTCTTTAGAGGTCCCCCGATTCCTACGCTCACTAAGTCTCCTATTAATTTATTCTCTAGAACGCTAAATATACCTATAATGTTAGTGTTTTCCCTGCATTTTAGGCTATTCTCTAGCGTAGTAGTGTTATTCTCTAGTACTAGATTTGCTTGTTTAAAGAGGTATTCTAGCCTAGCTCTATAGATAATACCTTTTGCTGTTTTCTACTTAGCATTAACTATAGCAAAATCTATAGGGTTCTAATAAATAGGTCTTTTAATAGCTAGGGGCTCTGGGTAGATCTAGAGGTTACTGTTAATGTGTTAATATTTAGCGAGAGTTTAAAGGTTCTTAATGTCTTCTTGTAATAAAAGCGGTCTTTTCCTATTCTTAAGGTTAGGGAAGTCTTAGTAGAAAGCCTAAAAACAGTGGATTTGCTGTAGTTAGTTTTCTATAATAGAGCTAGTGATTGGAGAATTTAGGCTAATAGGTAGGCTTTGCTGGTTTTCTCCTGTTATTGATATAAGGTTCGTGGTTTTTATTATTAGCTCTTACGTAGCAAATAGGCGTACAAAAGAAACAGCAATTGCTACCACTTGTTACGTGCTAGATGTTACATGTAAGTTGGGGGTACTTATATAATAGGTGTGGTACGTTATAAAGTTATAAAGAGAGGGAACACTTAAGTCACAGGTAGGTGGTCAAGTGTATGTATGGTTGAAGTTGTTCATTACAAGGAGAAAGGGGGAGCGGAACCCTCCTATACGTGGTGGGTTCCGCCGTTATGTGCAGACCGTAACAATATTTTACTATTTTATAAAAATTTTAATTATTTTTATTTTATTAATATAAGTATATACTTAGTATAAAACTAGTATAAAGTTAAAGAAGCTTTAAAGAATAATAAGCTAGTAATTATACTTACTAAGTAACTTATATTAATAAAGTATATTTTTTAGTTTTAGCTTATAAAAAGCTTATAAAATTAATAAGCTAAGGATATTAAAGATATAATATTATATAGTATTTAGTATAGTATAGGTATAAAGGTAGTAAGAAGCTATATAAATATTATAGCTAATATAAATTATTAGAATATATAACTTATTTTTAAAAAAAAATAAATATAATAGCTAAGAAAATAAAAAATAAATATAGTATGCCTACACTAGCCCTAGGCCTATACCCCCTTAGCCTTTAGCTTTTCTTTTTTCTTTTTTATTCCCCCTTTTTTCTTCTTTACCTCTTTCTTTTTTTTTATTACTTTTTTTATATAGCTTTATATAATAATTATAATAAACCTATTCTATAAAATATTATTTAGTTTCTTTAATATATTAATAATATAATAGGTTTATAGTAGTAGCTTACCTTTAACTAAGGTTAAGGCTAAGGCTATTATAATACTATTACTAACCTATATTACTATATTAGTAAATAAGCTTACTTACTTTATAAGTTAAACTACCTTTTTTTAAATAGTATTATACTCTATAGCTTAGCTATATATTAATATTATATTAATATTATAGTAAAACTATATCTTAGCTATCTTATACTTATATTAATAAACTCCCTAAAGGTATAAAGATTTTATATATTTATTACTTATTTAATAGCCTTTTAGTATAATATAGTATTTAAATTTAGCTATGAAACTAATTAGCTACTATATAGCTATTAATATAAATAATAAATATAATACTTATACTTAAATAAGTCTTTTTTACTTTTATATATTTAAAGTATATACTATTAATACTTACTTAAATTAGTAATAAAAGTAATATAGGTTAAAAAGGGGCACTAACCTTTAGTGCTATAGCATTATTTTTTAATATTTTTAGCTTACATTAAGTAAGCTTTATAGGCCTAGGCTTATAATTAGCCTAGCTATATAAAGGTTAATAGCAATAGTGTATTAAAAAAGAATTAATACTTACCTTAAATATAAAAATTAATTTTATTATAAGAGTAAGTAATATTTTTAATAATATTATAGTTAGTTTAAAGTAGTAATAGGGTAGTACTACTATAAAAATAGAAATAAAAGTATACTTATAATAAAAGTAATAAATAAAGAAAGAAAAAAGAAAGAAAAAGCCTAAAAATAAAGAGAAAAGAGTAAATATAGTATTTCTTTCTCTTTTTATTATATAACTAATAAATAGCTAATAATTAGTTTAATAATAGCTAGCTACTAGTTAGTATAGTTAATACTATAAAGGTATAGAAGCTAAAGAAAGGTTTTAAGTAAAGAGATAGTAACTTAAGGGAATTAGCTAGAAATTAATATAAAAAATAAGCTAAGCACTTAAGGTAACTTACTATAACTTATAAACTATCCCTAAAGGTAATCTATATTATTACTATACCTTTACTAACCTAGTCTAATTTCTATTTTATATTATATACTCTCTTATAATACTAATTAAGTTTAGCTAGTAATATACTACTT
Source organism: Claviceps pusilla (assembly GCA_018360225.1). Classification (NCBI taxonomy): domain Eukaryota; kingdom Fungi; phylum Ascomycota; class Sordariomycetes; order Hypocreales; family Clavicipitaceae; genus Claviceps; species Claviceps pusilla. The sequence goes on along the minus strand of SRPW01000004.1, from coordinate 4,457 downwards.
TTTATAATTAAAACTAGTATAAAGCTACTATAGCTCTACTATAGAATATAAAAAAAGGTTATATATAGGTTTTCCTCCTTATACTAGGGTTTTTCCTATATAGTTTAAGTAGCAGTAGTACTAGTAAGCCTAACTAGAGTAATAACAATAATAATAATAAATTCTGTAAATTATCTCTTTATATATTAATTAATTACTTTATTAAACTAACTTAAAGAATAAACTTACCCAATAGCTATTAGCCTAACTATATATGTTATAGTCTGTACACAACAGCGGAACCCACTATATGTAGAAGGGTTCCATCCCCCCTTTCTATAGTCATAAATAACTTTAACTATATATACTCTTAACTACATATTTATAACTTAATAATATACTATACTTATTATATAAGTACCTTTAGTTTATATATAATATATAGTATATAATAAGTAACAGTAATTACTATTTCTTATATATACCTATGTACTATATAAAAGCTAATAATAAAAACTATAAACTTTATATTAATAACTAAAAAAAAACTAATAAACTTTCTTTATTAGTTTAAATTCTTTAATTATTAGTTTTGTTATAAAAAAAAACTAGCTATGGTAAGTTTATTATTTTTAGGATTTGTATTAAAGTTCCTTAATTTTCAAAATAAAAAAAGATTACTTTTATTATAAAAGAATATTAAAAACCTTTAAATTTTTTCTAAATATTAATATATTAATAATAATCTTTAAACTTACTTAAAGCTTTTAGTTATTGAAAGACTTATTTATTAAAACCTTATAAACTTTATTATAGTTAATATTTGTTGGTATTCCCTAGGATACTAGCGATTCTCTAAGGAATACTAGGTGGAACTGAGACTTAGTGACTTAACGTGGGGTCTGTAAAGGTATTTGCAAAAAGGTCTGAATTCTATTATAATTAGTGCTATCTAAAGGGGCATTTTATAGCTAGCGTTAAAGCTATAAAAATACTATTAGATTTTATAGTAAAACCTCTATACGTATAGACTAATTAGAAGAGTTAGATTCTATAGCTAATATAGCTACAAATCTAGCTCTTCCTAGCTATGCTATATTATTATAAAATATAGTAATTTTAACACTTAAAATTCTCTTTTTTATAGAATAAGAGGAATTGCTTATAAGTTATATAGAAATCTACCTAAAAATAATAGTTAACTATTTAATTAGATAATTAATAAAAATAAAAATCCTACTTTATATCCTTAGTATTCCTTTTCTTTTTTATATACTTTTTTCTTTTTCTCTATATACTTTACCTATCTCTCTATATAAATTATGTCCTTATTCTTATTAATAAAAGTCTTAAGGGCTTAGTTTAGAGATAATTTTATTATAGTATTAGTAATATTATTATTACTATCAATTCACCTAATTTCCTTAATTTCCTGCCTTTTATATAATTATTATAGTGCTATAATATTAATTATTAGTTTCTTTACTTTTATAATACTTAACCTTATAATATACTTATATAATGAAAAAGAATTTATATAAATAATTTTTAATATTTATAGGATTTATAGCTTTTATATAATAGTTTATAGTGTTATACTAATTATATAGGTAATATCTATGCCTTAGACTATTATATATAGCTTAAAGATAAGAGCACTCCTTATAACTCTTTTACTTTTTATAAAGCTATATATTATAATATTATCTTTTAGTATAAAATCTAATCTAATTCTTACTTCCTTAGTACTAAGGATAATTATATATCTTAGTTATAAGCTAAGGTCTTTATTATTTCTAAAAGAATTATTTATAAAGATATATAAAGCTATAGTAGTAAGGTTAAGTAAAATATACCTTAATCTATAGTTATAATGCTATATTTATAATTAAATCCTTCTATTTAAATAATTTATATTAGATTTATTAAGATTTTAGACTTATATAGTAATGAAAAGGTTAAATATAGCCTTTAGTTAATAAACTAATAATATATACGCTCCTTATACTCTTCATTTAATATATTACTACTTTATAGTTAGCTTATTAGGTTTAATAACCTTAAGCTTCTTACTTTAGCTCTTTTAATAGAGTTTAATATAATTTCTATTAAATTTATATAAGATATACCTATTAAAGATAAGGGGTTTAGTTAGTATTAGGATTTATTTAGGTTTTATTATAAATCCTACCTTCTTTAATTCTTATTTCTTTATTTTAAAAAACTTTATATTACTAAAACTAAGGGTATTATTTATTTATATACTAATTACACTAAAGCATTTAATTATATTAAATATTATTAAGAAATATAGATTATATATAGAAGTAATTATTATTAGCTTCTTATAGTAGTAGTGAAAATAGGTTACTTACTAATATATACTAGCTTTAGTAATACTATAAAGAAGCTTTATGTTATGCCCGATTCGATGTGTGTGGAAATTCCAATCTAAATATCACATACACCCTTATTCCGATTTATTATCTAATTAGAGAAGAGTGGTTATTAGAATAAATTAAATATTTATATATTAGTAGTGTGTTATAGAAAGAAAAGTACTAGGAAATAGGGAATATTTCTTTAGGATTTAATAAGGAATTATTCTAAGTAAAAAGTAAAGGGAAATAAGTTTTAGTTTAGTAATATTACTAGTTCTACCTTTAATTTAAGAGGGAATTTAGATTATATTTACTCTACCTAATTACCCCTAATTTCTATATAACTAGTATAATATTCTAAGACTTCTATTAAGTAATTACCTAAAAGCTAATATAGTTAGAATATCTTAAATATAAACCTATAGTTAAGGAGAATCCTTATTATAAAAATAAGGTTTAACTAAGGAATATATTAAAATAAAGACTATATCTAAGGAATAAGTAATTTAATAATAAATTTAATAGTTAGAGGAGATTTAATGTTTATATATATATATATATATATAAATAGGAATTAAAGGATACTTTATTAAATTAATTAAGAACTAAATATTATTCCTACTATCCTTATTATTTATTAGATAATTTACACTCTAGTAGTAATTAAAAGGTATAAGTTAGTAATATTACTAAATTAGAACTAAATACTACCCTATAGAAGCAGGAAGATTAGATTAATAACTTATATTAAGCTATTAATAGCGTACTAAAATAGTATTAATAAGATTATTAAAAGATTATTCTTACTTATAACTATATAGAACTTAATTGCTACTTATATTAGGACTAATTTATAAAAGAAATTTAAAGAAAAAGGAATTATAAAAGAATAATTAGAAAGGATTCCTAAAATAGACCCTAACCTTAATTAAGGATTCTAGGAATAGAGAGGTTAAATTAGTATAATAACTAGAATTCATTAAATAAAGAGAGGGATAATCTCTAAGAGATTTTTATATTTATTTTAATTTACTTAAGAAGTATTTCCCTAGAGAAAATAAATAATAAAGAGCTTTATAATTCTTTATAAAATTAAAAGAATCCCTTTATTATTATATTAGAATGCTTACTCTAGAAATTCTAGAGACTTAAGAAGAAGTTATAGAATTAGCTACCTAATATTAAAAAGCCTTTAAACTTAGAAATTAATAAAAAAAAAGCTAAATCTATACTTTTAGGTAATTTTAATCTAAAGAAACCTTAAACTAATTATCTTTAGAAAAAATAGAATTTAAAAAAGGCTACTGCTTTTTAAAATAAATTTATTAGGAATAATTAGAAATCCTACTAAAATAATAATTAAAAAGTTACTTATTATAAGTATAGTAAAGAGAAATATATTAAACCTTAATATTTAAAAAAACCTAATTTTACTAAAGTTATTAGTATTAAAATAAAAAAAGAAAATTTAGAAAAGAAAAATAATAAGGGAAAAGGGGAGAGGTTAAGTATAATACCTAATACTTAACTAACTACTCTCTAAGGGTATTATTATATTTTAAGATAAATACTACTTTATAGAGTAAAGAATTAAAAGTAATATATATAAACCTAAATACCTATACTAAAGCTAATGTTATTAGCCTTATATTAGTAAAGAAATAAGGGTTAAAAAGAATCTAAGGTACTTCTATTTTAATTATAGCTACTAATAGCTAATTTATTTCTAGTTTTAATATATAGGCTTTACTTTTATACTTAGTTAATTAATATAAAATATAATAAACTATTACTTAGTATTATATAGAAATTAAATTATAAGAAAATATAGTTTTACTAAAAATACCTATATTAAAAAATTTAGATATATTCCTTTAACTAACTATATATATATAGTGGTTTAATTTAAACCCTAATAAATTAATATTATTAAATACTAAATATTTTTATAGGGAAGTAGTTTAGTTACCTTATATATATACCTTAGTTATAAATTAAGAACCTTTATTATTATTATTATTACACTAGTTAGGCTTGTAAGCCTAATACTAGTACCTCCGCTACTTAAACTATATAGGAAAAACCCTAGTATAGGGA